>JAQZBX010012525.1:0-41094 GCA_029593785.1 Cabassous unicinctus
TTTCTACCCTGTACCTAGAGTTATAAGTTTCACAAGGTTTTATAATGAAAGGTTTAAAGGAAATAACAAAGTTGAAAGACTTTTACAGTGAACACTCTTGTGCATAATAAGTAAATTCTATCATAAATTTATACCTACTTTGTTTTATTATTTAGCGATCTAACAAATCACCTTGTTTTTTAATAAATTTCAGAGCAACTTTCAAATGCTAGCATTTCATTAAATAGTTCATTGTGATATACATTAATTAGTGTTAAACTTTTCTTTACAATTTCTTTTCTCTTTGAGGTAATATTTTCAATGAAATACAGCAATAAATTTGCACACTTTCTCAGTTTTGACAAATGCATACTGATGCATAATCTAAACCCTTATCAAAATATAGAATATAATTACAATCTCAGAAGTTTCCCTCCTGTCCTTCTCAAGTAAGTCCCAACCCTCTTTGAACTGAAGCTATCACTGTTATTTTTTCACCATTCATCATTTGCATGTTTTAGAACTTTATACAAATGGCATTATAGATACATGAGGTTTCTTTCACTTAATATACTATTTTGAGATACATTCATGTTTTTGCATGTATCATTAGTTTGTTCATTTTTATTAGTATTCCATTTTATTAATATACCACATTTTATTTATTCATTCATTCACTAATTGATGGACATTTGCATTTTTGTAACTTTTGGCTGTTATGAAAAAGTTGTTGTGAACATTTGCATAGTTATCTTTTCACAGCTGTGCTTTTGTTTCTTCTGGGTAAATGATGGGGAATATAATTGGTGAAGTACAGGGAATGTATATGTTTGATTTTATAAGAAACTAACAAAGTTTTTTTCAATATGGTTGCAACATTTTACACTTCCAGTGGCAATGCATGAGAGTTTTTGTTCTCCACATCCTCATGAACAATTGGTGATATACAGAGAAATGTTTTAAAAGTTGAAACGTAATCATGTCCTTCCCCTGCTTATCATATTTGTGTAACTTATTATTCCTTATGGATGAAGTTAGGCAGTGCACATGATTTGGCCTATACTTTTCATATTTTCTCTTGTAAGTGTATAGTGCTATAAACTTCTCCTTAAGAGGAAAAATTCAGCAAATTTTTGCCATGGGCCTCTCCCATTTTCCCAAGATCTTTCTCTAATTATTGACTGTGCCATTGTTTCTATTCATAATCCCCATAAGATCTCCAACGTCCTGTGTGATCCAGCTCCAGCAACTCTAAACTTGCACCCTCCTCTTCCCTCACTCCTGTTCTAGACCCAGAACCTGACACTCTGCCTGTCAAAATGTCTGCTGCATTTCCCTTGCCCTTGGCTCAAGCCTTAAATCATGCAGGTCTCAGATGATATGCCAACTCAGAGAATTCTTTTTGTGACTTTATCTAAATATTTTTCTACACATAATCACACAATATTATTCCCTTTGTTTCCCTTAAAGAATTAATTATTATGTGAAAGTGTTTTTCTCTCTATTTACTAATTTATATTTTACTAGAGTATAAACTCCTTGGGGATTGTCTGTTTCATTCACTGCACTATTCTTATCATTTAGGAGAGTAACTGGCATGTAATAGAAATCTAATAAGTATCAGTTGAGTGAATAAATATCTCCCCAGAATGTAAGTACAGAAAGTGTGAGGAACTTGTCTGCCTAATTCAAGCTGAGCATGAAGCAGAGTGCCTGGCACATAATAGGTGCTTAATAAACATTTTTGGAATGAGTAGCATGCCAAGGAAAATGTTCATGCTGCTCAATAGACTGTAAATGTTATCTTTGTAGGGAACTTAGAATTGGGCCACACATCAATCTTTTGCTTTATGACCTTAGATACCAGCTTTTGCTGATGGTTAGGATTTCAAGAAATTAAAATGGGTTAAGACAAGAAAATAAGCAAGCGTTTTCCCATCCAACTCTCCAGAAGGAGGCATGTCCCCAAGAGACTGCAATGGATGAGATGGTGGCATAAGCAAAATTGGGAGAGTCAGGGGTCTTTTTCTGAAAGTAGAACTGAAAATTAACAGACATGACTTTAAGGGAAGTCCCAGGAGAGGTGGAAATGTGAGAATCAAATAGGACTCATGTGAAAGTGCCATGGAAGGCTGAGCTAGAGCAGCATTCCCTGTAGTGGGGAAAGATGGCTCAGGAGGACCCCTCCAAAAGCAACTTATTCTGGGAAATATATGCTCTCAGTTGACATTTATTTCAAACTAAATCATAAGATGATTCTCAACATAAACAATTGTCATTCAGCCATCACAACTTATGGCAGACTGTCCTAAGTGAGAGATACAGACCCTGAGATGAGAACTTTGCATTGGTGATTTATTATGGAGATAGTCCAAGGCAGACAAGTAGGGAAGGGAAGAAGTCCATCAAGAGTGTGGTTTTAGGAGGTCCCAGTCTCATCCTGATTCTGCAGGAAACACTAAAGCATGAAGTTGCCATAGTTTGAACACTTCAGTTCAAGGGAGCTGGGCTTCCACTCTCCCACACTAGTCAGACACTGCCTCAACTCCTGGTGGGAGCATGAATGTGCAGTACTCCTGCTCTCCTCATATCCAGTGACATGGTATGAGAAACCAATGCTTGCCCTGGGACACAGGAGCAAGTGAGAAATTTCAGTCAGATGCAGAAAGTTGCTGGAAATATGGAGAGAGATAAGCTGAGATCCTGCCACATTCAGAACACTGTACATTGATAATTCTGTGAGCTGGTCTGTGTGTCAAGTCAATGGGTCAGAAAGACACAAGCTTCATCATCCCCATGTTCAAGAGGTGGCCAAGATCTGGCACAACTCCATGAACTACAAACTTCTAAAGAATGCATTCATGGTATGGTCCTGTGCTGGAATAAATGTGAGGCGGCTCAAGAAGACTGTTTTGGATAAACACATGCATCAGGGGCTAAGATAATACTTAGCAAACATGGAAATGGGAAGAGGTGGTAGCACAGGGACTGCAGGCCTTCTATTGAGAGGAGGAGGATGAACCAACAAACTCCATCTCTGTGAGTTCAAGTGAGAAGCCAAACCCATCCTGAAAAGAGGAAGAAGATTGTCATGAAATGCCAGGGTGTGTGGACATTAAGATCATACCCCACCTAGCAGTGACCAAGAGCTGAGACTGCCCAGCAGAGATTAACAGTTCGGCTGGTCTGAGACACCCTTTGCCTCATAAGCCCCTGTTTCCTGCATCAATTTATCTGTAGCAATCAAACAGATGGAAGACAAACATTTCTAGGAAATGGGACACATTGGAAGGGTCTCATATGATCATAGGCTCTGCAAGTTAAACTTTCTTGTTTCCTGGAGGCCATGCAGGAATAGAAAGATGAGACCATAAACCTTTCTTGGGCTGAGGTATTTATTGTTCTGCATCTTCTTGGGACAATGGGATAGAACACGTTCTGGCATGCATTTTCTATTAGGGACCAGAAGGTGAATTTTTGTCTTTGTAGGCCACGTAATCAATCTCATTTTGGACTACTCAACCATGATGCTCTACTGATGAAGAAACTGAAGACAACACAAAAAAGAATCAACAAATTTGTGTTCAAATAATATTTTGTTTATGGACATGGAAATGTGAATTACATATACTTTTCACATAATCTGAAATATCACTGTTTTGATTTTATTCAAACTTTTGAAAACATAAAAGCCCTTGTTAGCTTTTGAGCATTACAAAAACAGGCTTAGCCCAGATTTGACCAATGGCTGTGGTTTTTCTAAAATTGACTAAGCAGCCAGAGATTTGATGTTGCCTTGATTCATTAAGAAAGATTTTATGAAAGCAAAATGGTGAGGAAGTGCCTGCAAGGGGCCGTGAACACATGAATGTAGGTCATAGCAAAGTGCTGACAACATCTAAGTGCTGGGCCATGGAACTGGACTCCCTGGGGCGCTCTTGTCTTCCTGGATTTACATCACACAGATAGTGCTTCTCTCTTTAAACCTGTTTTTTTTTTTTTGTCATATCTAGCCTAAACAGCAAGATCACACCATACTGGAGTCTAAATGGTGTGGGGAGAAGCCAGGGAAAGCCTTTGTCTTTCATAAAGGCACTTATATTTGTCCTCCCTGTGCTGGGCAAAGCCCTCAATGTGAGCATGTGAACACTCATCAGGCCATAGAGTTGAATTGCTTAAAAGCGTTTGTGAAATATTTTCTTTTTTAAAAGGAGTCCTCACCAAACTCTGGAGCTATCCTCCTTGACATAGGACCTGGGTGTCTCCAGAGCCCTCAGGAGCCCCACTATTTGGGGTGATATCCACTTTGGAATTCTATGAGATCCTACTGAGATGTGCTTAAGCATTACATCTCAGATGCCCTCCCAACTCATTTTGAAGTCTCTTAGCCATATAAACTCATTTGTCCTTACCTTTTCCCCCTTTTTTTCAAGGTCTTTTTCCAGTCATATTGCCAGTTGGCACTTGGTAGCAATCCACCTCTCTTATTTCAAGGAGGCAATGTTTTGATCTATGACCTCAATTCTCGAATGGACCTAAGAAACACTGCTGTTTTTCAAATTGTTTCAATACTTCCTAGAAGGTAGTATGGAGTGAGATGGCTTCGAAGCTCCTCATACACCAGATTGGATACCAGAAACTGCATAATGACCACTAACGACTCCTTTTTTCATATAATAAATTTTATTTTAAAAGAAAATTTAGATGACAAAAAAATTACATAGAATGTATACGGGATTCCCATATACTGAACTCCATCCCCCTCTCACATTTTCCCCTTTTAATAACTTGTTACCATTTTGGTACCTTTGTTAAAATCCATGAACAAACATTGTATCATTGCCACTATCCAAGGTCCATAATTTATATTATGTTTGACCTTTGCACTGTAAAATTAATTATTTTTTTATATTTTATTTATTTTATTATTTTTAGAAACATAGATTACATAAATATTACACAAAACATATAGGGATTCCCATACACCCCACCACCCACACCTCCCACAACCTCCCACATAAACATCCTTTATTAGTGTGGCACCTTAATTGCAATTGATAAACACATCTTGGGGCTTTGCCATTAAGCATGGACCATAGTTCACATTGTAGACCACAATCTCTCCCCTAGAGTTCTGCATGTTATATGATGATATAAAATGGCCTATATCTGTTATTTCAGTGTCACTCAGGACAATTCCCAAGTCCTGAAAAAGCCCCTATATTACAAGCACTTTCTCTCTCCCTGCTCTCAGAGCCTCCAGTGGCCACTGTCTCCACAACAATGTTGTGATTTCTTCCATTCCTTGAATCACAATATGTCTATAGTAGAATACCAGTAAGTACACTGTAGTCCATAGCTCTCCCATCCTGAGGAGTTTGTGATTGTGATGACCACTCCACCTCCAATTCAGAGGGAGCTTGTATCTAATGGGGAAGATGGAAGGGATTATCCTGCCTGCAGGTGTAGACTCTCTCCATTCCTTGGACAGCCATTGTCCATCATCATCTTCCCACCAGTTGGCCTGGGTGAGTCCAATGAGCTGTAGAGTAGGAGTTGCTGCTCCTCTGAGGTTCCAGGCCCAGCTGGCATATAGACAGCCCAAAGACTCAAGTCTCTGTACATACACCTACACTCTCCAGCCCCAAGTATAGATTTGAATAGAAGGGGCAGATGAGCCACATGCAGGGAAGACATACTTGAGTCCAAATCTGTCACTCTCAGGAGCACAAACTCCAAAGTTCAGGAATAGACAAGTGGGAGTCTCTCAAGAGCAAGGGTGGTTCCTAATAAAAAAGGAAAAATCAGTGTGTCAAGACATCTTGTTGCATGTAACTATGAATCTTGCCATAAAATGACTCAAGTCAGAGGGTCATAGTGGACCATGGGGGCATAGAGTGAGAGGAAAAAAATGGATCAAACAGGGGGTATTTAGTAGTCAGTAGAAACATTTATTACCATACAGTGGTGGACACAGGACATGGTAAATATCATCAAAATTTATAAAAGTGTATGGTCTAACATGTAAAACATAGTTTAAACCATTGAAAATGTTTAGTAGCTATGCTTCACTATTTGTATATCAGTTATAACAATGCAAAAAGGTATTAATAAGTGGGGGAGGAAAGTGGGGGATATTGTGTATATGAGAGTCTCCTGTTTTCAGTGTGTGACTTTGCTGTCCTAAAACTTCTTTGAAAATTAAATGAAAAATTGTGAGACATTGGGGAGTGAGAGGGGGAAGGTTCCATGGGACACATTGGACACCAGATATTGCAGTGATAAAAGGCAAAATGTCAAAAATAAATTTTTCCACTTTTTGAATATCCCAATCATTTTATTTTATTTTTGTTTTAGGTTTTTTTAAGTTTTCATGTATTTTATCTCTCACATTTAAACATCATTATTATTTTATTTTCCTATTAACTTTATTTGGGTATTGTATTGCATTCATTTTTAAGGAAACTTTGGATCACAGAAGGATTACAACTGGGGTGGGAGAGAATCTTTGGTGGGGGCTGTCAGGGATGGGGTGCATGGGAAAAAGTTGACCTGAATATACATAAAAGGTATATAAAATTGTTCAAATGCTTATGAGGCATGGTCACTATGGGTGGAGAATAACTCAATAAATGAGAGAATAATGAATTCCCATAGTAGAGCACTCGGCCACAATCTCCAAGGGAGCAACAACTGTCCCCAAGTCAGGGGCAGTGTCTGGCAAAGAGAATGATCCACTGATGGGCTCTTGTTATTGATGATTACCTTTATGAGTCTTTGCTATTGAAATAGAAACTTAGCCTATTATTATGCAGTGCCTAAGGGTTGCCTACTTGTTGCTGAAATGTGGCCTCTCTTTATGTCAAATTCAGCATATGAATGCAATACCTTCCTCTCAGCATGGGACATGACTCCCAGGGATGATCCTCCCTGGCAATGAGGGATTACTACCAAGTGTCAACTGACAATATGACTGGGAAAAGACCTTGAATAAAAGGGGTAATGGTAAAGACAAATGATTTCAAATGGCTAAGAGACTTCAAATTGAGCCAGGAGGTAATCCCAGAGGTGATGCTTATGCACATCTCAGGAGGATCTCATAGGCTTCCAATGTGGATATCATGCAAAATAGTAGGCTCTTGAGGGCTCTGGAGACACACAGGCCCTATATCAAGGTGGATAGCATGAGAGGTTGTGCCTTAGCAGTGGGCCTTACTTTGGAATCTGTGCTCCTAAGAGTGACAGAGTTGGACTCAAATATGTCTTCCCTTCACATGGTCTGTCTGTCCATTCTATTCAAAACTATATGTGGTGCTGGAGTTTGTAGGTGTATTTCCAGCAACTGGAGTCTTTCGGGTGTCAATGTGCCAGCTTGGCCCAGAATTTCAGTGGAAATGCAACTCCTACTCTACAGCTCAATGGGCTCCCCCAGACACCTGGCAGGGAGATGATGATGGGCAACAGCCATCCCAGGCTATGGAGAGAATCTGCATCTGCAGGCAGGATAATCCCATCCATCTTATCCATGGGATATAACTTCTCTCTCACTTGGAGGTGGAGTGGACATCACCAGCCCTGACTCCTAATCATTGGGCAAAGAGCTATGGACTAGGGTGGACTTAAGGGTTTTTCATTATAGATGTATTGTGATTCAAGCAATTGAAGAAATTACAGCAGTAATGTGGAGCCAATGGCCACTGGATGCTTTGGGGGTAGGGAGAGGGAAAAATAGTTGTAGTACAGGGGCTGTTTACAGACTTGTGACTTATCTTGAGTGACATTGCAATGACAGATATAAGACATTTTATATCACCATATAAAACGCAGAACTGTGGGAGAGAGAATGTGGTCTGCAATGTGAACTATGGTCCATGCTTAATGGAAAAGCCCCAGGATGTGTTTATCTGTTGCATGTGATGTGCCACACTAATGAAGGATGTTTATGTGGGATGTTATGGAAAGGTGTGGGAGGTGGGGCATATGGGAATCCCTATAATTTTTGTGTTACATATATGTAATCTAAGTATTTTTTTAAAAAAAATAAAGAAAAAATGGTACAAAAAAGAAAAGGGAAAGGGGCAGAAAGAATATTTCAGGAAATAGTGGCTGAAATTTTCCCAATTCTCAAGAAAGTCATGAATATATATGTCCAGGAAACTCAGTGTCCCTCAGTTAGAATAAATCCAAATAGACCACTTCAAAACACATAATATACAGATTTCCAGATGCCAACAATAAAGAGAAAATTATGAAAATGGCAAGGTAGTAGCAAAATATATACGAGGGATGTCCATTAAGACTTATTGCAGATTTCTCTACAGAAACTAAGGAGGAAAAAAGGCAGTGGTATGATATAATTACAGTACTGAAAGAGAAAAAGTGCCAGACAAGAATTCTATATCTAGCAAAATTGTCCTAAAAATATGATAATGAGCTTAAATTATTCATAGATAAACAGAAACTAAGAGAGATTGTAAACAAGAATCCAGCTCTGCAGGAAACACTAGAGACAGTTATAGAGCTAGAAAAGAAATGAAAAGAAATAGAGGCTTGGGGGAGGGTGTAGACTATTAGAAAAGGTAACAAAAATGGTTAAATTATGGACAAAAATATGATATAACATAAAAGCTTAAGGATAATATGACTGAACTAAATAATGCATTTACATACTTACATCAAATGTTAATGGATTAAATCCTCCAATCAAAAAATATTGGCTGACAGATGGTTTAAAAAAATCCAAAAGACATCCATATGCTTTCTGCAAGAGACATAACTTGAGTCAAAAATACAAACACACTAAAAGTGAAAGTTGGTAAAAAGATATTTCAAACAACAAAGGAACTTCAAAGTGGTGAAGTAGGGAATGGCAGGCTGCAATCTTCCACCAGAAACTGTGGGAAGGTAGGCAGGTTAACCTGGCAGAAGGGAAGCTGCTGAACTGGGGGGGGGGCAAATGGAGAGAGCAGCTAGCTGGGGGGACCCAGTTGGCTTGGGGCACTCAATCAGTTCAGAAGTGAGTGAACGTGGGGAAGTGATTTTTCTGAAAAAACTAGTGCTCGGCCAGCTCTGAGTGTGAGTTCAGTCCCTCACCCCCCAGGGGAGCATCTCAGTACCAAGCAGGCTCTTGAGGTGGGGGAGCTTCAGGGCAAAAAGTTGTAGGAGACCAGCACCCAGTGAACTCAGTGGGAGTTTGTCTTTTTGCTCCACTGGATATGTCTATCAAGATAAATAGATGCCTAGACACCAGCAAAAAAAATTACAAAACATACTAAGACACAGGAAGACATGGCCCACTCTAATGAACAAACTAAATCACAAGAGGAGTTGCAGAATGTGTAACAACTAATCAAGGATATCCAAATAAATATCATGAATCAACTTAATGAAGTGAAAGAAGAGAGAAAGATTTTAAAAAGACACTGAAGAAACATACAGAAAAAAATTTAAACATACATAAAAACATAACAGATCTGATAGTGATGGATAGCACAATGCAATAAATTAAAAATACACTGAAAGCACAAAAGAACAGATATGAAGAGGCGGTGGAAAGAATGAATGACATTGAAGATAGTACATTCAAAATGGCACATATAATAGAACAAATTGTTAAAAGATAGAAAAAAATCAGAAGTGATGCAGAGAATTGAATGACAACGCAAAATGTACAAACAGGCATTATAACCATCCCAGAGGGAGGAGAGAAGTGAAAAGAGGAAGAAAGAGAGTTCATGGAAATAATGGCTAAAAATTTCCCAACTCTTTTGCGGGATAAGGATGAATGTGTCCAGGAGGTGCAGCACACTTTAAACAATATAAATCCTAACAGTCCTACCCCAGCACATATACTTACCAAGTTATCAAACAGACAAACACAACATGAAGAATACTGAAAGCACCAAGAGAAATGAGATCCATCACATACAAAGGAGGACTGATAAGACTAAGTGCTAATTTTTCTTCTGAAACCATGGAAATGAGAAGGCAGTGGTATAACATAGTTAAGGGGCCAAAAGAAAAAAGCAACCAGCAAAAAGTTCAGTATCCAGCAAACTTGCATTAAAAAATGTGGGAGAGTTCAAAATATTCATAAATAAACAGTAATTAAGAGAGTTTATCAACAAGAAATCTGCCCTTCAAAAATACTAAAGGGAGTGCTGCACGTTGAAAGGAAAAAAACAGGAGAGAAAAGGTTGAAGGAGAGTGTAGAAAGGAAGGTTAATAAACCTAAAGAAAAAAAAATGCCTAATATAAGTACTGCCTTGAAGTAATAACATTCAATGTTAATGGATTAAACTCTCCAACCAAAAGAGGCAGATTGACAGAAAGGATAATGAAATATGACTCATCTACATTTTCTCTGGAAGAAATTGACCTTAGACCCAAGGATGCAAGAAGGTTGCAAATGAACGGTGGGAAAATGATTTTGCATATAAATAATAAATAAAAAAGTCAGGAGTAGCTATATTAATATCAAAGATTAAATACAAAACTATTGTTAGAGACAAAGAAAGGCACTACATATTAATAAAAGCATAATCTATCAAGAAGAAAGAAAAATTATAAACATTTATGCATCTAATCAGGGTGTCCCAAAATACATGAGGTAAATGATGGAAAAACTAAGGGGAGTAATAGATGAATCTACAATTTTAGTGGAGGACATTAATACACTGTTATCACTATTAGACAGAACATCTGACATAGGGTTAATAAAGAAACAGAGATCTTGAACAATATGTTAGATGACCTAGACCTAATAGACATACAGAACATTACACCCAAATACACAAGTCTATACATTCTTCTCAGCACATATGTGTCCTAAGCCAAGCTAGAACACATGCTATGTCACAGTATAAGTCTCAATGAATTTAGAAAGACTGAAATTATACAAAGTAATTTCTCTGATCACAATGGAATGAAGGTGGAAATCAATATAGGACAAAGAACAAGAATAGGCACAAAGATGTGGAAGTTAAACAGCACACTCTTAGACAATCAGTGTGGCAAGTGGGAATTGCAAATAAATAAGTAATTTCCTTGAAACAAATGAAAATGAGAAAAAAAACTATCAAAACCTATGGGATGCAGTGAAAGCAGTGCTGAGAAAGAAATTTATAGTGATAAATCCTTATATTAAAAAAGAAGAAATAGCTAGAGTGAAAGACCTATTGCACACTGGAAGGACCTAGAAAAAGAACAACAAAGTAATCCTAAAGCTAACATAAAGAAGGGAATAGCAAAGATTAGAGCATAACTAAATGAAATGGAGAGTTAAAAAAAAAAAAACACTAGAAAAAAATAGCAAAACCAAAAACTGTTTTTTTGGGTAAGGTTAATAAAATTGAAAAACCCTTAGACTAACAAAGAAAAAACAAAGGCGCAAATAAAAAATAAAACTCAGGGGAGTGTTATCATCAAAGATCCTACAGAAATAAAGAGTATCAAAAGAGGATACTTAGAAAAATTGTATGGCAACAAGATAGATAACAGATGAAATCGACAAATTTCTGGTAACACACAAGCAACCTAATTGACAAAAGAAAAAACTTGATTAACTCAACAGACCAATCACAAGTAGTGAGATTGAATTAGTCATCAATATCCTTCCAACCAAGAAATCCTAGGATGAGATGTCTTCATGTTTGAATTCTAACAGTAATTTTGGATAGAACTAACACCAATCCAGGGGAGGGGCAGTTGAAATACAGGGGCTTTTTTGAGACTTGGGGGTTGTCCTGAGTGACGTTGAGGTGACAGATGTAGGCCATTTTGCATCAGCATATACCATGCAGAACTCTGTGGGAGAGAGGGTGGTCTATGAAGTGAAATGTGGTCTATGCTTGGTGTCAAGGCCCCTGGATGTGTATATCCATTGCAGGTGATGTGCCACACTGATGAAGGATGTTGGTGTGGGATGTTGTGGGAGGTGTGGGAGGTGGGGAACATGGGAATCCCTGTAATTTCTGAATAATAATTAGATAATCTAAGCACCTTTAAAAAAAATATATATATATATATGTATAAATAATATTTAATTTTAAAAAAAGAAATATATTGTATTATTGAGCAAATAAATAAATAAATAAATAAATAAATAAATAAATAAAGCCTTACTTGCATTATTTAAAAAAAAAAATCCATATATGGGCATTTTTCCTATACTCAGAAAAAATGCTTGTTAATATTTTTTTAGTAGTTTATTTTGCTGCTAATTGACCTTTAACGTACTTTGTTTATATTATTAGTATATTGATTAATAATTCCCTCTCCTTAGAGAAAATAAAGTTCTTTCCGAAAAGAAAAGTTAAATATTTCTAGTCACACTACAGATTTAGAAATAAAATGTTGAGATAATTTTAAAAAAAAATTGAGAAGTGGAGGAAACATTGACTAACTCATTCTGTAATGCCAATATCATCCTAAAACCAAAGCCACAGAAAGACGCCACATGAAAGGAAAACTGTAGACCAATCTGTCTAATGAACTTGGAGTCTAAAACCCACAAGAAAATGGTTGTTAATCATATTTAACAACACATGAAGGGAATTATATTCCATGATCAAATGGGTTTTACCTCTGGTATGCAAGGATGCTTCAACATAAGAAAATCAATGTAATACACCACATTAATAAATCAAAAGAAAAAATCACATGATCACCTGTATTGATGCAGAAAAAGCATTTGACAAAACCAAGCATAATTTTTTGAGAAAAATACTTCAAAAGACAGGAATAGAGGTGAGCAGGTGTAGCTCAGTGATTGAGCAACAGCTTCCCATGTATGAGGTCCCGGGTTAAATCCTTTGTATCTCCCTTTAAAAAAGATAGGAGTCGAAAGACACATCCTCAGCATGATAAAGGTTATATATGAAAACTCACAGCTATTATACTAAATGGAGAAATGTTAAAGGCTTTCCCCCTAAGGTCTGGGAGAACACCAGTATGCCCACAGTCACCATTCTTATTTAACATAGTGGTAGAAGTACTTGCTCAAGCACTTAGGCACACACACAAAAATAAAAGGCATCCAAATAGGAAAGGAAGAATTACAAATGTCACTACTTGTATATGACATGATCCTATATGTAGAAAGCCCTAAAAAATCCACAATAAAGCTTCTAGAGCTGAACAAGTTCAGAAGAGTGTCAAGATACAAGATCAACCTGCAAAAATCAGTAACATTTCTGTACACTAATATTAGGCAAACTGAGGAGGAAATCAAGAAAATAAATCCATTTATATTAGCAACAAAAACAATCAAATATTATCTACATCCTTAGTTAAGGATGTAAAGGACTTGTATACAAAAAAATATACAAAATTGCTAAAGGAAATCAAAGAGGACCTAAATAAATGGAAGCATATTCTATTTTCAAGGATTGGAAGAATAAACAACATTAAGATATCAATCCTATAGATATTGATTTACAGATTTAGCACAATCCCAATAAAATTCACAACAGCAGTTTTTACTGAATTGGAGAAGCTAATTGTGAAATTTATTTGGAAGGGTAAATAGCCAAAAATATATTGAAAAAGAAAAATGAAGTTGGAGGAATCTTACTACCTGACTTTAAAGCATACTTCAAAGTACAATGGTCAAAACTGCATGGTATTGGCACAACGATAGACATACAAACCAATGGAACCAAATTAAGAGTTCTGACATAGATTCTCACATATATGGCCAATTGATATTCAACAAGACCATGAAGCCCACTCAACTGGGATCAAATGACCTCTTTAACCAATGGTGCTGGGTGAACTAGATATCCATATCCAGAAGAACAAGAGAGGATCACTATCTCACACCCTATAGAAAAATTAACAAAAGATTGATCAAAGATCTAAACATAAGAGCCAAGACCAAAAAGTCCTAGATTATAATGGAGGGAAACATCTACAATTCTTGTAGTAGGGGATGGTTTCATGAAGTTTACACCCAAAACACAAACAGCAAAAAATAGATAAATGGTACCTCCTCAAAATTAAAAAACTTTTACACTTTAAAGGAGATATCAAGAAAGTGAAAAGGCAGCCTACTCAGTAGAAGAAATTATTTGGGAACCACTTATCTGATAAGGGTCTAATATCAAGTATATATAAAAGTTACTACATCTCAAAAATGAAAAGACAAACAACCCATTGAAAAAAATGGACAAGAGCTTTGAACAGACACTTTTCCAAAGAGGAAATGCAAATATCTAAAAAGCACACAAAGAAATGCTCAACATCACTAGATATTAGGGAAATGCAAATCAAAACTATAATGAGATATCATCTTACACTTAGACTAGTGAATATTAAAAAAAAAAAAAACCACTCAGGGAACTCAAGTGTTGTAAATGGTGTTGAAGAAAGAGAACCCTCATCCAATGCTGGTGGGAATGTAGAATTGTGCATTGTGGAGAACCATATGGTTGACCTCAGGAAACTAACTATAGAATTGTGATATGTTCCAGCAATCCCACTGCTGGGTGTATATCCAGAAGAACTGAAAGAAGGGACCTGAGTATATATATATATATATATATACACACCCACCCACACACCTATGTTCATAGTGGCATTATTCATGATTGCCAAAAGTTGGAACCAACACAAGTGCCAATCAACCGATGAATGTACAAGCAAAATGTGGTATATCTATGCAATGGAATATTACATAGCTGTAAGAAGGAATGAAATAGTGACACATGTGGCAACATGGATGAATCCTGAAGAACTTATGTTGAATTAAAGGGCAAATATTGCATGACCTCACTGATACGACCTATGCATATTGAGCAGACTCACAGAGCTAGAGTCTGGAAGTAAGGTTATCAGGAGACAGAAAGGGAGTAGAATGCAGTGACACAATACTCAATATGGCAAAACTCATGTTAAGTTGGAGGGGGTATTTTGGCAGTGGATAGATGTATGGTTGTGTACTGATGCAAGTGGGACTGACATTGCTGGAATGTGAGGGGGAATGGGCTGGGGAAGTTGGGTTGGATTATCCATAGATCTGGGGAGAGGGCTGAAGGAAGGAACAGATGAAATCTGAGGTTTGTAGATCTGTGGTTGAAACTACAAGGGTGGGAATGTTCTTTTGGCAAATATGGGAGGGGTAGGTCACTGTTTCAGGTCATCAGTGGTGGGTGGAATATGTGGGAAAGGGAACACCTGGGCCATGCTTCTATGGAATATGAATGTACTCATCTTGTCATAGGATGTTATCTCAGTGGGTGGAGATGCATACAATAAAAAAGGAAATATTGAATTTCCATCCTGGGGAGACTGGCTACATTCTGAAATATAAGAGAAAGAATCTCTTAAGTACATAGGCAGTGCTTAATAAAAGAAAACAGACCAATATGTTAAACCCTCAATATTAATGCATGTAACTATGAAACTTAATCTTCAAAAATTGAAATTTAGTGGTTATCATAGATTCTGAGGGGAGTGGGAGGGAAGAATGGCTGGAACATAAGACAGTTTTGGAGCATTGGAATTGTTCTGCATGATAAGACAATTCTGAATATAGGTCATTATATATTTAAAGCATAAAAACTATAAAAGTTGACAGTGAAAAATGTAAACCGTAATGTAAATGATTGACTATGGTTAGTAACAATGCTTTGATATATGTCCATCAATTGTAAAAAATGTACCACACTCATGTAGGATGTTATTGTTAGGGGAGATGATGTGGGGGGTAATGGGAACATCTAATATTTTCTGTGTAACTTTTCTGTAATCTAAAGCTTCTTGGAATATAAAGTGAAAAAAATAAGACTTGGAGGAACACAGAGAAGAAATTTTCAATATACAGAAAAGGCAAGAGATCTATGGTGATGAAAGGCACAGTGCAAATTATTTAAAATTTTTATTTATTTATTTTTAATTATTTTATTGTTATTTGGCTTTGTTTTGGGGAGATTTTGGATTGCAAAAGTTTTGCAACTATGGCAGGGAAGGATCACTGCTGTCGGTTGATGGTGGTGGGAGGATGTGTGAGGAGGGATGCACCTGGATCATGATTCTATGGAATTTGTATGTCTTAATGTGGTCATGGGGTATTGCCTCGGTGGGTTGAGACCCACAAAATAACCCCAGGAAAATTGAATTCCCCTTGGGAGTCCTGTGACATTCTCTAATAGAGTGGTAAGAATCTCTTGAGTAACATGGGCAGTGTCTAGCAAAGGAGTAAAGACCAATATGCCCAGCCCTTGATATTGATGTTTGTACACAAGAATCTTGTTCTTGTTAAATTAAAAGTCTAGCAATATAAATTGTCTAAAATTCACTTCCTGAAATCCTCATTTTTTGCTGAAATATGGTCTCTCCCTAAACCAAACTCAGTCTATAAACTCACTACCTTGCCTCTGGCACTGAGGGATTATTACCAAGCATGAACTAGTGATGCATTTGGAAAAAGACTTTAACCAAAAGGGGGAAATATTAAATACAAATGAGTTTTTTTTCACTAAGAGATTTTGATGTGAGTGAAGAGGTCATTCAAGAGGATATGCTTATGCACATCTCAGGAAGACATTACTGATTGTCACAGTAAACAGTGACTCAAGCAGGGTACTTCTAAGGACTCCAGTAACATCTAAACACTATAGACATGGAAGACATCCCCAGGAAATCGGCACCCAATCAGGGCACCTTAATTTAGAATATATGATAATGTATCCTCCTAATGTATCAGAGTTAGGCTCATAAATTTCCCACACATGTTCTGCTCCTTTTATTTGAGCGTATAATTAACACTAAACCATTAAATATGTGTCCCAGACACTTAAATCTTCTCTAATATGCCATTTGAGCTCTGAATCTCAGGAAAGTTGCAGACAGCATCTACTCTTCAATCCATTGGACTCACCCAGGACAATGATCAAATGAGTAATGATGGACAATACCTATCCCAAAAATCAGAGAGTATCTACACCTGTTAGCAAGACAGTTCCATCTATCAGTCTCATGGGATCCAAGCACCCTTTCAATTGGTAGCTGAGTGGATATCATTATCCCAAAATCCTCAAGATTGAGGAATGAACAAACATTAGTGGGGAATGTAAGTATTGTCCAAAGTAGAATTATTATCATTCTAATAATGGAAGAACTTGTAACAGATATAATGACAGTGGTCAACAGAGGTTCTGAGGGGAGGAAGAGAGAAAATAAGTGTAACATGGGACATTTTGGGGACATTGGAATTGTTCTGCAAGATATTGCATTGATAGATATAAGCCATTATACATTTTGTCAATACTATAAAATTGTGTGGTGAAAACAATACACCATGGTTAGTAGCATTGCTTCAATATGTGTTCATAAATTGTAACAAATGTACCACACTAAGGAAAGTTGTTAATCAGAGAAAATATGGAAGGGTGAAAGAGTGGGCTATATGAGAATCACCTATATTTTCAATGTAGCATTTGTGTAATCTAAATCTAATTTAAAAATAAAGCAATAAATAAATAAATACAATCACAACAACAAAAAAGATCTATCGTGCAAATGCTATCCAAAAGAAAGCAGTAGTAGCTATACTGGTGTCAGTAAAACAGACTTTAAATACAAAAAAAAATGATAAGAGATGCAGAAGGCCCTTATATGTTAATAAAAAGGACAATTCATCAGGAAGGAGAATCAGTTGTAAATATCTATGCACCTAACAAGGGTGCCCAAAATACATGAAGCAAACACTGGCAAACTGAAAGGAGAGATAAAAATCTCTGCAATAATAATTGGGGACTTCAACACATCATTCATATCAATAGATAGAACAAATAAACAGAAGATCAACAAGGAAACAGAGGTCTTGAAAAATATGATGATCGAGCTGGACCGAAAGACCTATAGAGAACATTGCACCCAAAATCAACAGGTTAAACTTTCTTCTCAAAGAATCATGGATCTTTCTCCAGGGTAGCCCATATTGGGCCACAACACAGTTCTCAGTAGATTAAAGAAAATGGAAATTATACCAAGCACCTAGTCTGACCAAAATGGATTGAAGCTGAAAATAAACAATAGGCAGGAAAGGGAAAATTTGCAAATATATGGAGGCTAAACAACACACTCAAGCAATCAGTGGGTCAAAGAAGAAATGGCAAGAGAAATTAATAGATATTTGGAGACTAATGAAAATGTGAACATAACAATCAAAACTTATGGGATACAATAAATTAAGTGCTGAGGTGGAAATTTGTAATCCTATATACCAATATTTAAAAAGAAGAAAGAACTAAAATCAAAGGACTAACTGAAAACTGGAGAATCTAGAAAAGAACAAAAAATCTATCCCAAACCAAGAAAAAGAAAGAAATAACAAAGATTACAGCAGAAATTAATGAAATTGAGAAGAACAACAACAAAAACAGTAGGGAAAATAAACAAAATGAAAACCTGGTTTTTTGAGAAAATGAATAAAATCACAAAATACTTAGCAAGACTAACAAAGAAAAATAGAAGATGTAAATAAAAATTAAGAAATGAAATGGGGGACATTATGACTGACACCTCAGAAATAAAAGTATCATACAAGGATATTAAGTGAAACTGTATGCCAACAATTAAGTCAAACTTGACGAAATGGAAAAATTCCTTGAAATGCACAATATACATTAACTCTACAAGACATTCAAGAACTAAACAAAACAATCACAGCTAAAGAAATTGAATCAGTTATCAAAAATCTTCCTACAAAGAAATGTCCAGACACCAAGGAATTATTATCAAGTGCCTAATAGTGATACATTTGGAAAAAGACATTCACTGAAAGAGGAAAATATTAAATACAGATGAGGTGTTTTTTGTTTTTTGTGTTTTTTGTCTAAGAGATTTCAAATTGAGTCAGGAGGTCATTCCATTGGTTATATTTACGCAAGGCTCAGCAGGATCTTATTGACTGCCACATAAAACATTACCTCAAACAACAGGAATCCTGAGGGATCTAGAGACATCTAAACACAATAAGCAAGATAGATAGGCTCAGGAATTCAGCACCCTATCAGTGGGCATTTCTTTGGAAATTATGCTCCCCAGTGTAAGAAAGTTAGACTCACTTATAGTTTTCCTAAACATGGCTCTTCTGCCAATTTTATTTGAACCTATAATTAACACAATATTTCTTAAATATGTGTCCAAGAGACTTAAATCTTTGGTCCATTCATGTGCTTGTTGAGCCTCGAATCTCAGCAGATTTCCAACACCTACATTCCAATTCATTGGACTTACCCAGGACGGCTAACAATACCCATCGCAATGAACAGAGTGCCACTGCAAGCAAGACAGTTCTAGCCATCTGCCCTATGGGAACTTAACCCCCTCTCAATTAGAAACAGAGTAAGCTTCACCATCCCCAAATTCTCAAGATTAGGGAATGAACAATGACCTAAAGTAGACTTATTATTATTCTATTAAGCACTTATTATTTTAGTAATGAAAGAACTTGCATCATTGATATAAAGGCAGTGATCACCAGGGAATCTGAGGGGAGGGAGAAGGAAGAAGAGGTATAACATGGGGGCAATTTCAGGACATTGGAATTGTCCTACATAACATTGTAATGATGGATACAGTCCATTACTTTGTCAAAACCTATAAAGTCATGTGGGGCAGAATGCAAACTATAAAGTGAACTATATTCCATGGTTAGCAGCAATGCTTCAATATATTTTCATCAATTGAAACAAATGTACAACCCTAAAGAAAGATGTTGTTAATGTGGTAAATTGTGGGAGTGGGAGGAGGTGGTGTGTATGGGAAATCCTACAATTGTATGTAATATTTATGTAATCTAATGCTTCTTTGAAAATTAAAAAAAAAATTTAACATTAAATAAAAAATATGTCCAGGACCAGATGACTTCACAGGTGAATTCTACTAAGCACTTCAGGAAGAATTAATACCAATCCTGTTTAAACTCTTCCAAAACATTGAAAAGGAGGGAAAATCACCCAATACATTTTATGAAGCCAACATCACCCTAATACCAAAGCCAGATAAAGATACTACAAGAAAAATAAATTACAGACCAATCTCTTTAATGAATATAGATGCAAAAATTCTCTACAAAATACTTCAAATCAAATCCAACAACACTTAAAAAGAATTGTAAACCATGATCAAGTGGGTTTTATACCTGATGTGCAAGGGTAGTTCAACATTAGAAAATCAATTAACAACACACCTGTATTAGTCAGCCAAAGGGGTGCTAATGTGAAATACCAAAAATGGGTTGGTCTTTACAAAGGGTATTTATTTGGGGTAGAAGTCCACAAATACCAGGCCATAAAGGATTATGTTTCTTCTCTCACCATAGTCCATTGTCACGTGTTAGAGCAAGACAGCTGCCAGTGTTGCCAGGGTTCAGGCTTCTGGGGTTCCTCTCTTCCCTGGGCTGTGTTTCTCTCTGGGCTTAGCTCCTGTTTCCTCCACGAGGTCAGCTGTAGACAATCAGGGGAACAACTTGCTTCTCTTCTCCTGGGGCCTTCTTTCCAAGATCAAAACTGCTTCTCAAAAGACTGCTTCTACTCTGTTTTTTGCCTTGCATTTTATATTCGATTCCCCACCCACTAAGTAGTGGGACTCAGTGCCCTACTGACGTGGCCCAGTCAATGCCCTAATCATAACTTAATCATGCCCTGATTAACAGATCAGTTTACAAGCATGATCCAATTATACTTTTGGAATTCATAATTACATCAAACTGTCCAACGGCCACATTCCACCCTCTGAATTCCAAAAATACATTATAATATTTTTAAAAAAACTTAAATCAGTAACAATCCAGTACAAAATCATATCAAAATCATTTTAAAGAAATAGAATTTGTCTTCAGGCAAAATCCCATCTGCTGTATACCTCTGAAACTGACAAAAACCATTTAACTGCTTCCAATACCCAAATGGAAAGACAAAGGATAAATATTTTCATCATCATAATGAGAAACTGATATGTTAAGCATGAGTCATGGATCCTCTACAGTTCAGTAAACCTGCAGGGCATCCTCCATTCAATTTCAAAGTCTGAGAGTCATTCTAAAGATGATGGTTTCTTCTCCTTGGGGCCACATAGGAACCCACCCTTTCCACAGGATTGCCCAATGGCCATTTTCTTGGTTCCACCCTCATCAAGTATCTGGGTGTTGACCAAGCTCCAGACATCACCCTCCAAGAGTGTTGGGGTGATTGCCACACCTTACCCAATCTTTGGGTTAGAGTCTTAGCTCCCCTAGTACAGTGAGGTGAAGACAACATCCCCCCTAACCTTTGGCATACAGGTCCTACCCTCTCAGAGCAATGGGTTGACCACCTGGCCTTCTCTAATTCATGGGGGACAGGTACACCCCTCTCAGACCTATAGGGTGTTGACCTTAACTGCCCTAAGCTTTGAGGAATGTGCTCCACCCTCTCTGCACCCTGGAATGGTAAAACTCCCCCAGAACATTGGGTGGGAACATCCTCCTTCTTCAACTGCTGGGGAAAACCCACCCTCTCTGCACCATGGGGCATCAAAACTTTCTCAGAACATCGTGTAGGAACATCCACCCTCTTCAACTACAGGGGCAAACTCACCCTCTCTGTACATATGGGTGGGGCTCCTCTCTTGGCCCAAGGAGATGTCTTAAGTCAGATCTCTGCTTCCACGGTTTTCTTCTTAAAGCTGATTCTCCTTAAATCTCTCCTTTCCATGTTCTCTTTGTCCAAGCTGACAGTGGTTTTGTTCATACAGCTCTCTCAAAACTTTGTTGGTTTAGCATGCAGGAAGCAGGGTTCCAAGTCATCAGACAGTATGACTTTCCACAAGTCTTTCTGAGATAACTTCATCTTCAATTCTGAGTTACGAGTTCCAACTTTAGTAAAGTCTTCAAATATGGCATTTTCATCTGGGAATTTAATTTCCAAAAACTTGGAAGTTCCAGAATCAGTTTCTGTTTTCTTTGTGCCCAAAAGTTCAGTCCTTAGTGTATTTCTCTCATCTACTAATTTGCTATAAGCTGCAAGGAGAAGCCAAGCCACATTCTCTGAGTTTCCCTTGGAAAGCTCTTTAGCTAAATGCTCTGGTTCCCCATTTTCAATTTCTGTCTTCCATATAACACCAGGAGTTAATCTTGTTAAGTTCCCTGCAACTTTATAACATGGATTGCCTTCCCTCCAGTTTCCAATGAAAGTTTCATCATTTACTTCTAAGGCATCATAGAAAGTCTCTTTAGCGTCCATATTACTGTCAACAGTCTCTTCAAAGTGATCCAGGCCTTTTCCTTCAAGCATTTCACAATTCCTCCAAAAAATACCCCTTACCCATTTATAAAACCATTCCAACATTTTGGTAATTACAAAAGCATTTCCCCACTCCTCGGTACCAAATTCGGTATTAGTCAGCCAAAGGGGTGCTAATGTGAAATACCAAAAATGGGTTGGTCTTTACAAAGGGTATTTATTTGGGGTAGAAGTCCACAGATACCAGGCCAAAAAGTGTTATGTTTCTTCTCTCACCACAGTCCATTACCACGTGTTAGAGCAAGACAGCTGCTGGCATTTTCCAGGGTTCAGGCTTCTGGGGTTCCTCTCTTCCTGGGGCTGCGTTTCTCTCTGGGTTTAGCTCCTGTTTTCTCCACGAGGTCAGCTGGAGATGATCAGGTGAATGGCTTGCTTCTCTTCCCCTGGGGCCTTCTTTCCAACATCAAAACTGCTTCTCAAAAGACTGCTTCTACTCTGTTCTTTGCCTTGCCTTTTATATTTGATTCCCTAACCATCAAGGGGTGGGGATCAATGCCCTACTGACATGGCCCAGTCAATGCCCTAATCATAACTTAATCATGCCCAGATTAACAGATCAGTTTAAAAGCATGATCCAATTATATTTTTGGAATTCATAATTACATCAAACTGCCCAATGGCCACAACAGCTCATTCTCAAATCAAAGGAAGAAAAATCACATGATTATCTCAATCAATGAAGAAAAGGCATTTGACAAAATCCACCATACTTTCTTGATAAAAACACTTCAAATATGTAGATATAGAAGGAAAATTCCTCAATGTAACAAAGGATATATATCAAACAGCCAGTTAACTTTGTACACAATGGGGAGAGGTTAAAAGCTTTCCTTCTATGGTCAGGGAGAAGACAAGGATGCCCACTGTTATTCAACACTGAGCTAGAAGTTCTAGCTAGAGCAAATAGGCAAGAAAAAATAATAAAGATCATCCAAATCGGAGAAGGTGAAGTAAAACTCTCACTATTTGCAGGATCCTATTTTTAGAAAATCCTGAGACATTTAAAGCAAAATAATTTGAGCTAATAAATGAATGATTTGAGAAAAGTGGCAGGATACAAGATCAAAATGCAAAAATCACTAGCATTTCTATACACTAGCAATGAGCAAACCACGGAGGAAATCAAGAAAAAAATTCCATTTACAGTAGCAAGAAAAAGTTTCAAATATCTAAGAATTAATTTAACCAGGAATATAAAGAATCTATATTCAGAAATGTCAGTTCCACCCAAATTTATTTATAGATTTAATCCAATACCAATCAAAATTCCAACAGAAATTTACAAAAATAGAAAAGTCAATTATCAAATTTATTTGGAAGGGAAAGTGATCCTGAGTAGCAAAAGAATCCTAAAAAAAGAAGAGTGAAGTCAAAAACTCACACTCCCTGACATTGAAGTGTATTATAAAGCTTCAGTCATCAAAAGAGCATGGTATTGCCATAAAGATAGACACATTGATCAATGGAATTGAAATGAGAGATCCGAAATAGACACTAACCTCATGAACAACTGATTTTCCATAAGCATATCAAGAATAATTTTTTGAGAAAGAAAAATCTTTTCAATAAATGGTGCTGTGAGAACTAGATGTCCATAACCAGAATGGAAAAGAACCCCTATCTCACTCCCTATAAAAGAATAAACTCAAAATGAACCAAAGACCTAAGTATAAAACCCAGGTCCATAAAACTCCTAGAAAATAATGTAGGAAAACAACTATGAGACTTTGTAGTAGATGGGGATCTCTTAAACCTTACACCCAAAGCATGGCAACAAAAGAAAAAATAGATAAATGGGACCTCCTCAAAAGTAAGCACTTCTGCACCTCAAAGGACTTTGTGAAGCAGCCTACTCAATGGAAGAATATAATTGGAAATCACACATCCGGGAGGTGTCTAATATCCATGATATAAAAAGAGATCCTACAACTCAACAATAAAAGGACAAATAGCCTGCTTAAGATATGGGCAAAAGACATAAATAGACATTTTTCTAAAGAAGAAATACAAATGGTGAAAAAACACATGAAAAAAATGCTCAAGATAACTGGCTATTAGGGACCACAAATCAAAGTTACAATGAGATTTCAATGCAGAACTAATAAAATGGTCACTATTAATAAAGCAGAAAACTACAAATGTTGAAGAAGATGTGGAGAGATAGGAATGCTCTTTCAATGTTGGTGGGAATGTAGAACACTGTGGAAGTCTATTTAGCAGTTTTTGAGGAAGAAAGGTGTAGAACTACTATTGGGCCTGGCAATACCACTATTAGGTATATACCCAGAAGTCCTGAGAGCAGTGACATAAACAGAAATCTGCACACTGAAGTTCACAATTGCCCAAAGATGGAAACAACCCAAGTGTCCATCAATTGACAAATGTATAAACTGTGGTATATACACAAGGTGGAATATTATTCAGCTGTAAGAAGAAATGAAGTCATGAATCATATGACAATGTGGGTGAAACTAGAGGACATTATGTTGAATGAAGCAAGTCAGACACAAAAGGGCAAATATTGTATGACTTTACTATTATGAACTAAATATAATGTGCAAACTCATGGAGTTAATAGCTAGATAATTCAACAGATAAAAGAATGTGCTTAGAGAATGGAAAGTTGAGGTTTAATCTTTGCAGAATTGGTAAAATGTTGTTTGGAAATATTTGAAAATGAATAGAAATGGTGAAAGCTCATTACAGGATTTGTAATTAATAGAACTAACTTATGGGTATTATATTGATTTGTTCTTTTGTATTTTTTTGAATAAAGTAAATGTTCTGGTGTTGTTTGATGTGATGAATGCACAAATTAGTGATTATACCAAATGCTATTGATTGTACACTTTAGATAAGTTGTATGGTTTATGAGAAAAAAACAACAACAATAGTGTGTGTTAGGGGAAAATATAAAAATTGTAACATATGGACTAAAGTTAGCAATAATATTTTGACAATGCTCTGTCATAGTTTGTTACAAATGTTTCCAAAAAATGCAAGCTATTTGCATTTGGATGATGTATGGTAGCCCTGTATGATGATAGGCATGTTTTTTTGTAGATTAACAACATTTACTATATACTTATTGATTATGTATATTCATGTATGAACAATATATTTCAATAAATTGTTTTTAAAATGAATAAAAATGTATTTATTCCTATAAAACAGAATGAAGGTGAAATTAACACGTTCCTCAATTTAAAAAAGCAGAAAGAGTCTATTACCACAAGAATTGCCCATAATGAAATGTTAAAGGGAGGCCTTCAGGCTGAAATAAAAGACCACTAGAGAGTACTTTGAAATAATAAGAAGATATAAATATCATTGGTACAGGTAACTACATAGGTAAAAAATCATTTATTGTTGTACTTTTTGTTTGTAACTGTTTTTTTCCTCAATGTGACTATCAATGAGAATAGTTAATAGAGAAACATATAGATTGTGTATAAAACTGTGGTCAAAACAATCATGAAAAAGCTAAAGAGAAATATAACTTTGTCAATGAAAGTGTCTTTCACTCCTGAAAATCACCATATCTGAAAAGAGAACACCATTCATTGTCTCTTTATTTCCTTCATTTTTTAAAACTTATATATTTTCTTTCCTGTTTACATAAAAAATATGGGAATTTCGATATACCCGACCCCTCTTCCTCTGTCAACGTAGCTGTAGGTTTCCAGGGCCTGGACCACCCTAAATTCTCAGCACATAGCCAGCTGCATTACCTAGATATAAGTTAAAGGTTGCAACCCTCTCCAGATAGGAGATAAAGTATATATGGCATCATAAACTATAATCTTCCAAAAGCAGTAAACATCCTTGATGAACATCCTTCCTACAAGTGTAGTGAAAACATCACCAGACCCCATATGTACACTTCACATGACCCTAGCAGAAACTCTGTTTTTATACCTTATGGAATGTCCTTGTTCCAAAACCCCTTAAATCACCCCTCATTTTCTCATGTCTTTGTGGAGTGCTTTCTTCATTCTCTGAACTTCTGCCATTGGAGAGACTCTCCTTCTGTAAGTCGCAGTAAAGCTTATGCCTGACTAAGAGCCAGGTGCATTCTTTTGTCTCATAGCCACCCTAACTCATGCCCTTCGGGAAGTGGGTTCAACAATTGGAAAACCATTAGCCAGAATACTGAAGGACCACTGATGGTAGCAGGCATGGGCTCAGGAGAGAAGAATACACTGGGAAAATCCCAGATTGGCCTATAATGTCTGGGTGGGGAGGTGTGATTACTCTCCTGGATGAATGGGGATTGCCAAGATAATATGGGGTCACCCACTTCTTCTGTTGCAGAAATCTCCATAAATATAAGTATGCCCCAAAATGCCAATGGGAGTAGAGTGTGTGCTGCAAGAACAGAAGATTATGAAGTTCATATAGATAACAGGCAAGATGCCACAGCAGTGGGCCAGCCATTGCTATGGGTGGTATGTTTAGCTATAGCAGGTTGTCTTGAGGAAGACAAAAAATTCCACCACTGGAAGGAAGAGTTAACTAAAAATAGGGAAAATATATTGGTAGCAACTGTGTGAACTCCTTGGAACCTGGATGGTGTTCTTGTGGCATAGTGGAGCTAATAGAATTAGTTTAACTACAGGAGAAGTGGAAAAACTTAGCAGCATTAATGTTACTAATAAAATAGTTTAGCTTCCTAGTTAATAAATGAAAGTGGCCAATTTGTTTTGAAGTAAAAACTGACTGTAAGAGTTAAGATCATTGTATAGATGCCTTTATATTATAAAACAGCAAAAGGATTATATCTAATTTTTCTGTAACTGGGTTGATTTAGCCTAGACCTACTGTTGTGATGGTAATCTTAGACTAATTTACCTTTGTTTATGGTTACTTCAGGTCTACCCTGAACCACATGTAAATAAGCAAATCTCTGAAATAAAGAAAAATGAAGTAGATTGTATTCTAAAGCATTGCACACAATTTGGTTATAAGCCAATAACTAAAAAGAATGAAATTCTTGTGCAAAAATGCATAGTCACAGTCTGGACTATCATAATCAGAAAGAGTGTACAAAGGGATCTTTTGAATATAATTTTATTTTACAGTTAAACCTATTTTGTAAGAGAATGAAAATTATCAGTAAAATTAGTGAGTTGTCTTTTTTTGTCTATTTGTGTATGAATCATAGTTTTCCTGTAATTCCCCAATTTAAAATTTTTAGCAGCCTTAAAATGAGAGTAATGTATTCAATTATCAAATTTCAGTAAGTAAAGAAAAAGTTCTTGATAGCTATTGAAAGATTTTTTCTAAACTATGATAAAAGCAAATAAAAAAGCTATATATTCCAAAACCTGACAGTCAGTATGCTTTTAAGGTTATTCACAATTTTAGAATTTTATTAAAGAAAAAGAAAGTGGCTTTAGCTTCCTGTGGAGGGAGAGGAAAAAAGAGAACTTCTCTTGCATAAAGCATAATAGTTTAAATCCCTGTGTTTATAAGGATGCTAATAAAATAAAGTAGTATTAAGTATGTTAAATCTTTAAGATGATGAAAATTGTAAGATTTTGGCTAATGAAATTATTACAAACCTCTTTTTAAAAAATTGTTTTTGGCTAAATTGAATATACTTTTCTTCACGGAACATAATGAGGGCTATGAGAACTAAATGGGTATAGAAAGAATTAAAATTTTGAGGAAGTGAATTCATAGTCAATGCTGACTAAAATTTGATGTTTGTTTAAGGAAATGTGTTTGGTCCTAAGATAAGGTGCCTGGTTTTCATAAAATCATGATGGAAATATGTAAGATAAGGCTAGAATGAATAGAGAAAGTTGTAGAAGGTAGCATTAAGTAAGGGAATGTGTTTTGTAAAGGTGAAGTTTGCCTTGAAAGGAAGTAACTAGAGTTTATGTGGTTATGGTTGGTTATAAGAAGTTTCCAAAATCATTTTCTAAACTGAAATAATTAAATGGCTAATTCCAGGAAGACATTATTAAGGAGAAACCTGAATTGATGTTAAACATTAACTTCATAACAGAGAAAACAGTCAGAATCTGCATATTCAAGTGGTGGTAGGGGGAAGATAATCTTGATTCCATTGGGAAACTTAGGTATGCATAAAAAAATAGAGAAAGTAGTTTTTCTTGTATTGCTAATAAAATACTAATAAAATACTGCTTAATTAATGTAATCATGGTAAAAGTGTAGAAGTAAAAAGTAAAATAGGAAAAATAAAGTTCATTTAATATGCTATAAACTTCATTGGGAGCATTTAGAAAGTGCAAAAATAATTAAGAGATAGACTTCAGTATTGTCAAACTCACTTATGTGTTCAAACCAGGCCCCCAGTACTTTACATGGTGTCTCTCCAATTGAGTTATTAGCTAGGTTAGTCACTATGACCCCTAAAATAATAAAAGGAACTACCATATCTCTGGACATGGCACCTGAGTTGAATGGAAAGTATGTTGCAGTTTCAGACTCCTGCAGCAGCTGGTGATGGCTCAATATGGTCAAATTTACAATGGACATTGTCTCCAAGCTGGCTCTGTTTCATACTTCCAAAGGCCACTTTTCACCTTGCTGGTGAAATACTGGAGCTTCACTCCAAGGACCAATTATGTTGCAGCATGCTTGCTGTGTTAGGGATATACCAAGTGGAGCAATAATTACCAGAATAATATGAGTAGAAACTAAACAGGCAAAATTGGCCTTAAAGCCTGCTTTCATGGAGAGACAACATGTATGGTATTGCAAACCTGGAGCTTAGATATACTAATTGCAGCTCAAAGAGGAACTGGTGCATTGATTAGTGCATTGATTAGTATTAAATGCTATATCTACATACCTGATGGATATAATAATGTCTCTTCTATTCTAGATCATATGCAGAAGGATATTGAACATGTTAAAAGTCTTTGTAAACTTAAGTCATTTTCTAAGTAATTAATGAACATGCCTATAAGGTAAAAGAAGGGCTATCTTAAGTATTTTCTTTATTTTTCTTGCCATATGTTTATCTTGCCTATATTGTCTTTTTGAGTTTATGTCTGGTGCAGTGCCTATCCTCATACCTCTCCTAGTTGTCCTAGGCATGACCACCACTGTGGAAACTAGGGGTGCAAATTTCCCACACAGCATTTGAATCTTACAAGATCAAGCCCATCAGTTTTAGGAAGATATAGTCTCTGAAGACACCTGAACTTTCTCATTCCATGGTCCAGTATGTTATGGCTGGCCCCCTTTTTTGGGTCACTTTCCACCACTTTCTTTATCCTTTAATTGGGACCATGTGTCTTCAAAATTCTAACTAAGCTTATTTCTTCCAGAATCAGCACCTTCCCAAACAATGTATTATTCATGAGGGTGTTTCATCCAGTTCCAACCACGGTGCTGGATCTGCCTTCCCTCAACCTAAAGAGGATAGCTAGATAGTTTCACACCCTGTCAGGCAGGGACTGCTGCCCCTAACCAGCAGGAAGCAGTTACAAAAGAATGACTTTCTCTTTTCAGCTCCCCCTTAAGAGTAAGTGTGTAAATTCTCTAAGGGGTGGGGGGAGGTTGAGGCAGGTTAGTATAGGAAAAAGGGAATATGGCTGGTCAGAATAAAGCCCACCAAAACTCTTGTCATGAGGTCCAGTTTGAAAGTTCCAGATTCAAAAGAAGCCCTAGATAACTCCAAATAAAAATACCTCCTCATTGGTTTCCTGAAAGCTGACAGTTGATGGTCACAAGGCAACAAAGCAATCAAACAAATACCTGAGGCCCTATGTGTATTTGTGTGGACTCTCTTATGCCTAAACTATTTTTTGAGGTCACTGTAAAAAACTCAGAGAATTTAGAAGAGGAAAATGTCTGGTTTTGGTAGCCTCCTCATAGGACTCCCCTACCTGGTACTTTGTTATCTACTAATGGAATGTTGTTTGTATACTATTAGACCATCATGATCTACCCCTTATTGTTCACCATAAGCACCTTTTTATTACAGTGGGCTTCAACAGTAACCCATGCCCTCAATCAAACCCAAAGTTGGGCTTGCAGAGACCTACCATTTTCAGGTGATCTGGCTTTCCTTGGACCATAATTCCAGCAAATTGGACAGCATGGAACAGCTTGCTGGCATGGCAGAATATGACCCATCCACAAGTTTGGAACAAAACCTTCTCATTTAAGACTGAGATTCAGCTGCCATCTTTCAATGAGATTCTAAATTATTTTTTCCCTTCTCAGGGAACAGGTGATTAAGCCTAGGTCTTTATTAGAATATGCTGGGTATATAATGGTTTAGGATGGTTAATGGCTGAGTCTGTCACCCTAGATTGCATCACACCTCTCTGCAAGGAGTGATAAAAGGGGATCCATTATGTGTAAGTGTTACCCCCTGAGTTGTGTAATTTTACTATCAAGGTTAGATAAAGAGGAAAGCATGCCCCCTGGTGGTCCCACACATTCACCATTTTGTGCCATGTGGAAATTCAATTGTCACTAGAAAACACATACGTTAAGCTGTTGTCTTTTATACTGTTGCTGTGGAATGTGGATGCAATGCTTGCCCTATGGACAACACAGGCTGTTGCATGGGGGTGGATTTGGGAGGTTCAGGGAATGGGTCTACCCTAAGTTCTCAGCACATAGCCACCTGCATGAGCTAGACATAAGGTAAAGGTTAACAACCCTCCCTAGTTGGGAGATAGTGTATATATGGTATAAGAAGCTATAACCTTTATAAAGCAGGAAACATCCTTGGTAAACATCCTTCCAATGAGCATAATGAAACCATCACCAAACCTCATATATACACTTCATGTGACCCTAGCAGAAACTCTGATTTTATACCCTATGTAATGTCCTTGGCCTGAAACTCCTTATATCAGGCCTCATTTTCTCATGTCTTTGCAGAGCAATACCTTCATTCTCTGAACAGCCACTATTGGACAGCCTCTCCTGTCCATAAGTTCTAATGAACCTTATGCCTAAGTGCTAGGTATGTCCTTTGGTCTTGCAACTGCACCAATTTGTGCCATTCAGGATTTGGGCTGGGACAGTATGTTGCTTGTGTGTTTCTAGAAATGTATCCATTTCAACTAAATTATTCATCTTTGCATAAAATTTTTCCAAATATCTTCTTATGGCACTCATTATTTCTGTGGGATCAGTGGTGATATACCCTCTCTCATTTTTTATTTTATTTACTTGCATTTTTTCTATTTTTATTCATTAGTCTATTTTTATATTTTATTTATTTTTGAAGAAGCTTTAGATTACAGAAGTGTTACATCAAAATATAAGGGATTCCCATATACCCCACCCTCACCCTCCCACATTTTCCCCATTAACATCTTTCATTGGTCTGGTACCTTGTTAAAATAGATGAACACATATTGAAGCATTCTACTAACCAGGGTCTGTAGTTTACATTATGGTTTACACTTCAAAATAATTTTTATTTATTGGAATTTCCAATTCAGTAAAAATAAGCTGTTGTGATTTTTATTGTGGTTGCATTAAATCTGTAATTTAGCTTGAATATGGCAGACATCATAATGATGTTTAGTCTTCCAATCCATGAGCATGGAATATACTTCCATTTATTTAGGTTTTCTTTGACTTTCTTTAACTATGTTCCATCGTTTTCTGTATATAATTCTTTACATCCTTAGTTAAGTACATTCCTAAATATTTGATTCTTTTAGTTGCTATTGTAAATGGAATTTTTTTCTTGATTTCACCAGATTGTCCATTGTTGGTGTACAGAAATGCTACTGATTTTTTGCATGTTGATCTTATATCCTGACATTTTACTGAACTCGTCTATCATCTCTAGAACTTTTATAAATTTTTCAGGGCGTTCTACATATAAGATTATGTAATCTGCAAATAGTGAAATGTTTACTTCTTCCTTTCCAATTTGGATGACTATTATTTCTTTTGTGTGTGTAAATGCTTGAGTAAGAACTTCTGACACTGTTAAGTAAGAACAGTGACAATGGTCATCCTTGTGTTGTTCCAGATCTTATAGTGAAAGCCTTAAGTATTTCAAAAATATGTTAGCTATAGATTTTTCATATATAACTATTATCATGTTGAGGGAATTTCCTTTTATTTCTATCTTTCAAAGTTCTTTTGTCAAGAAAGAATGCTGCATCTTCTCAAATGCTTTTTCTATTTAATAATGATTATCACTTTGCATTACACAATTTTATAGATTTGACAAAATGTAAAATGGTTTTTATCTGTTAAAATAATATCATGCAGAACAATTCCAATGTCCCAAAAATGCCCCACAACACATCTCTTATTCCTTCTCCCTCCCCTCAGAACTTCTGGTGACCACTGTCATTATATCAATGTTAGAATTTCTTCCATTACTAGAATAATAATAAGTCTACTTTAGTCCAAATTTCATTTCCTTCTTATGTTTGCACATTCCACAATCTTGATGACTTTTGGATGGTGATATCCACTCTTCTTGTGATTGAGAGATTGCTTAGATCCCATCAAGCAGATAGATTTAACTGTCTTTCTTGCAGTTGTAGATACACTCAGTTTTTTGTTACTTTTCCTAGTGAGTTGGATGAACCAGAGAATAGGTGTTGACAGCAACCCTGCAGAGATTCAGGGCTCAATCAGAATATGAGCACTCAGAAGATTAAATCACTGGGACATATATTTAAAAATTACAGTGCTAATAATTGGTTCAAGTAAAATGAGTAGAAGAATGACTTGTAGGAATATTATAAATTAGTATAAAGGATACATTAGGGAAATAGGTTATCTTATATTCCTATGTAAGCTTGCTTGCCCAATGGGGTGCAGATTTTCTGGAATTGTCTTCCCTACATAACAGTTCTGGATGTCCCTGTAACACTCAGGAGGCCCCTGCTTCAGGCATGGTTTACTGTGGCAGTCAGTGAGATCCTCCTGAAATGTGCATAAGCATAACTTCTGGAATGACTTTTCAACTCAGTTTAAGACTCTTAGCCATAAAAACTCATTTTTATTAAATATTTCCCTTTTTGTCTAGGTCTTTTTCCAAAAGCATTGATGACATTTAGTAATAATCCCTCCATGCCAGGGGGCTCATCTAAAGGAGTCATGTCCCACAACAGGAGTAGGTTAGCAAGTTTATTTGCTGAGTTTGGCTAAGAGAGAGATCACATTTTAGCACCAAATAAGCTTTCAGGAAATACATTCTTCCATTTATTTAGGTCTTCTCTGATTTCCTTTAGTACTTTTGTGTAGTGGAATTTTTTTTTCTTGATTTCCTCCTCAGAGTGCATATTATTAGTGTACAGAAAAACTACTGATTTTTGCAAGTTTTTCTTATGTGTGCCACTTTCCTGAACTCAATTATCAGCCCTAGATGTTTTGTTGTACAATTTGCAGGGTGTTCTAGATTTAGGATCATGTCATCTGCAAATAGGGAACTTTTTACCTCTTCCTTTCCAGTTTGGATGCCTTTTATTTCCTTTTCTTGCTTAAGTCCTCAAGCTAGTTCTTTCCTGAATGATTGGTAAAATTCACTGTTGAAGCCATCTTTTCCTGCCTTTTTCTTATTTGGGAGGTTTTTGATGACTAATTCAACCTCATTACTTGTGATTAGTCTGTTAAGTTCACCAATTTCTTCTTTCATCAATGTAAGTTGTGTGTTTTTCTAGAAATTTGTCCATATGATCTTAATTATCCACCTGGTTGGTGTACAATATTTCAAAGTATCCTCTTATGATATTCTTTATTTCTTTGGGATCATTGGTGATATCTCCTTTCTCATTTTTTTATTTTATTTATTTGCATATTTCCTTTTTCTTTGTTAGTCTAGCTTAGGGTTTGTCAATTCTACTACTTTTTTCAAAGAATCAGTTTTTGGTTTTGACATTTTTTTCTATTGTTTTTTTAATTCTCAATTTCATTTAGTTCTGCTCTTATCTTTTGTATTTCCTTCTTTCCACTTGCTTTGGGATTAGTTTATTGTTCTTTTTCTCATTCCTCCAGGTGTGCAGTTAGGTCTTTGGTTTTAGCTCTTTCTTCTTTTTTAATATAGGCATTTATGACTATAAATCTCCCTCTCAGCACTGCTTTAGCTCATCCCATGGATTTTAATATGTTGTCTTCTCATTTTCATTGCTTTCAAGGTAGTTTCTTATGTGTTTTACAATTTCCTCCTTGACTCACTGATTGTCTAAGTGTGTGTTTTTTAACTTCTTTATCTTTGTGTCTATGGTCGTTCTCTGTCCTTATAAATTTCCAGATTCATTCTGTTGTGGTCAGAAAAATTACATTGTGTAATTTTAATGTTTATAAATTCATTGGGACTTGTTCTGTGACCTAGCATGTGGTCCATCTTGGAGAATGAGCCATGTTCCCGCAAGAACATTGTATATCTTGCTATATTTGGGTGTAATGTTCTGTATATATCTATGAGCTCTAGATCTTTGAACATATTATTCATGGTCTGTGTTTTCTTTTTAACCCTCTGTTGAGATTTTTGTCCAATGGTGATAATGGTCTATTAAAGTTTCCTACTAAAATTGAAGAACCATCTATTTCTCCCCTTAGTTTTTCCATTGATTACCTCATGCATTTTGAGAAACCCTGGTTACATGCATAAATATTTATTATTGTTCTTCCTTATTGATAGATTATCCCTTTTATTAATTTATAGTATCACCTGAGTGCTTGACTGTTGTGGAAATCCATGTGAGATTTGGGATGTCCCAAAAACACCAATGGGAGTAGAGTGTGTGCTGGAAAAAGAGAAGATTATGAAGTTTAGTAAAGATAGCAGGCATTCTGCCACAGCAGTCAGCTAGCCATTGTTATGGACAGTACATTTAGATACAATAGATTGTCTAGAGAAAGACAAAGAAGTCTTCAATTTGAAGGAAGAGTTACAGCTAGAATCAGATTGGCAGATTTCCACCTCTGCCTTAGTGAGAGTTCTCTCTGAGTAACTAGATAGGAAAGATGAAAACATGGAAATATTGGCTTTCCCATTTTTAAAATCAGGGGGTCATAAAAAACCGTGACCCAAAGTATGGGCTACCTTAGCAAAGAAAGATTGGGATCTTAAGACCTGAAACCCCGGGGAAGAGGGAGATCATGATCAAGATATAACAACTATAGAAGAAGAATCTTTAAATCTTAATGTTAAAATCCTTGTGCAAAAGAAGGCTAAACCACAGATGGAGCATTCTGCACAAGCAGGAATGTTAAATTGGGCACCTGTGAGTGAAACCATGCTTTTAAGAAAATATTCCACTAGAAAGTTAATTGAGATAGGGAAAACATCCCATCAGCAACTCCAAAAGCCTCTTGGCACCTGAATGCTGTGACCATGGACTCGTGGGGCTAATGGGGTTAGTTTAACTGCTGGAGAAGCAGAGAAACTTACTGGCATTAATATTCTCTGTTCTGTTTCCATGTTCATTCTAATTGGACCTGGATAGCCATATTGGTAAAGTTGGTGAAATTAAAGTTTATTAACTTTTGAACTGGACAACTCTGTGAAAATAACAAAGGAAAATACTGGCAACTTTGTAAGCCTTCAATTCAATCATGGCTTAGCCCTGTTAGCAAGCACCCTTCCCTGCCAACTTGCATCCAGAAAACTATTTCAGAAATGGGTCCTCATAAATGTATAATACTATATCTCATTAGAAAATTGATAAAAAGTATATTAAAGCAAGCAAGCATATATTTCTGAAAACTTCCCCTTATGAGCTATCAGTGTTCTAGTATTTCATACTACTATGTATATAAAATGAAGAAAAGTTATATTTGCATATAACCAAATAAAGTCATTGTTCTGAGAAATTTGTTTAATTTTCATGGTAATTCCATGTTGTAAGAGGCTTGCTTGCAGTTTCCAAAGTCATTATAACTTAAGTGTGTAAGGTGTACAGAATGTGTTGTAGTATTTTTTTAAGGAAAAAGAAATTAATTCTGTCCCAAGATAAAATGACTCATTACTAAGAAAGAGGAAAATATGGGACAAAATCTGAATGAATATTAAAAGTGCAGAAGTTTTATGGAAGGGATTTTTTGTGGTCAAAATTTGGTAAGATTTGTTGGGTCTATCTATAAATTTTTAAAGTCTTAGTATCAAATAGTATGCTGATGCAAAACTAAAATTTGATGCTTTCTCTGTTAAAGTGACAAAGTTTCTTAAATCATTAGTCTGTTTTAGTAGAATATTACAAAAGAGTTTGATCCTGAATAACCTGTCTACAAAGCAGAAAATCTGCTATATCAAAGTAGCTTTTTGTAATTTATGTTAACCTTATCATGTCCTTGGTTGTGTAAAAAGACAAATCTCACCTTTAAAAGAACATAATGTTCAAACCCAGCATCTTTTAACATTTTTATTTCTCAAAATCGCACCCTAGATAGTATCTTTTAAAAATTTCTAACTATTAGAAAATATTTGTTTTTTTTGCTTTGTAAAAAGGAAATACTAAACATAGCTAAGTTCATTTGTTATAAGTTGAATGCAAAATGTTTATATAGTGTTTATAAAAATTAAAAGTGATTTTTCTAACCTTCAGTTAATCAAAATTTTATAAGTAAAATGTTAATAAAATACTTAAATATTGTATAAGATTCCTAAAGATTTGACAATGTTTTCTGCATAATGTTAGATAACAGTATAATATTGTTAATCATGGTTTTCATTATTTTAAATATGTCACATGCCCCAGAAACAACCCCTCCACCTGGGAATCAAGAGGCAGATACTCTGGCCTTTATCTGAATGGTCTGTTCCACCACTGTGGAAGAAGCAGACTTGTAACTACACAAATAGAGTGGCCATCAAGGGGCTGCTCTTGGATGGTTCATGGCTAGGAAATTGGGTAGTCCCATAAAATATTCTGACCTGGTTTTTGTTATACAAGATTGTGAGGCTTGTTCCTGCCTCTGATCTCAAGCAGTACATTATAGCAAATGGCATACACATAAAGCTAACATACACTTAAGGGACTGGTAAATAGATTACATGGTCCCTTGTCTTTTAATTCTGGCAAACACTACACACTAATTTGTGTCAATACCAACATGGGTCTTCAAGTTTTTCCAGTGAAAGAAGTTACCCAACAAAATACCTTTAAAGGGTTAAAGAGACTTAGCAGTTTGTACAGAAAGCCTCACCACATAGTGACCAAGGAACACATTTCACTGGGCCTGTTGTACAACAATGGGCTAAAGAATGAGAGATTGATTGGCATTTTCATTTACCTTATACTCCCATAGGGGCAGAATTAGCAGAAAAAAAAAATGGTTTTCTAAAAGAGCAATAAAATGGTTATCTAATAGCCACACATTATGAGGGTGGACTTCAATATTCTCACACTCCCTTATGTATTTAAACCAGATCCCCAGTACTGTACATTCTGTCTTTCCATTTGAGTTATTGGATAGGAGGGTCATTATCACCCCTGAAACTATAAAGGTGTCTGACACATACCCTGATCATGCTCCTGAAGTAGATGGGAACACACTGCTGTTTCAGTGTCCTGTGACTCTGCCAGGAGATCCAGACTGGCTTTGTTTCATAGTGCCAGAGGGCATTATGCACCAGGCTGGTGCAAAAATGGAGACTGTATTTCTGTTCTCTTGAATACCAATGGTGCCATAGTATGCTGCCTATGAAAGATATACCAAGTGTAGCAATAATTGCCAGAGTAATGTAACTAGAACCTAAAAAAAACACAATTGGCCTTATGGCCTGCTCCAGTGGAGGGACAATATGTACAATACTGCAAACCTGGATCATGTCCATTGGCAGCCCATGTCTTAGGACCTGTGGGAGAAATTTCAACTGTCATTTTGCTTACTCGAGAAGATCTCCCCCTTTTGGTACCCACTAAACATTTATGTTTGCATCCTTAGGCTATTCTTCCTGCTTCACATAAAATCATCCACAGTGACAGATACACACAACCAAACAGACTGTTGGGTATGAGGATATGTGCTGGCCCCCAGTATCTCTGCTCTTCCTTGGAACATCCTTCCCTTATTCCTGACTATTTGAAATAATTGGTTAATCACTATAAATCACAGTTGCCATTCTAGGTGGCAACTCCCAAAACTCACAATCTCCTATAGTTACTCTGTTTCTGTTAAATATGTCTCTTCTATTGTCAGGGAATATTTCAACAAAACCCATTCATCCCTCATATCTGTTTGGGATGGCCTTACCTGGGTGGTAGCAGAACATGGTGTCTTAGACACCCAAGCAGCCTTCTCTCTCAAAAGATACAATGCCTCCAATTAGCAAACCCACACTTTACGGAGTGGCTGCAACCACAGGTTTGTGACTGAGTCATCTCAACTTGCAGAATGAATGGACTGGATGACAGAATGTCTTCTCATATATAGGAGCTTATATATCCCCTTCAGGGTGGGGTTGGTTATGTGGAACACACTTTCTGCCATATGTACCCTTAATTGGACAGGAAGATGTATACTATGGTATACTTTCCTACTGGGAAGTATACACAAAACTTTGCCCAGCACTCCCCCAAACCTCCCAGCTCTGCAAGAATATTTTGGCATTAGAGTAAAGCACTGTTCAGCATGGTGGGAGTGACCACTTAGTATTTTCCTTCCTGGTGCTGGAGCTTTGGATGCTTTAATGCATGCAACAGCCCTGGCTAATTTCACTGCCCAAGCTCTTAGTAATACTAAACATAGTATAAGCCTCTTGAATGAAGAAACAACTCAAATGAGAAATGTGATATTACAGGACCATATGACTTTAAATATAGTTACTGCTGCACATGGGGGGGAGCACATGTGCTATGCTTGGTACATTCTGCTGTATTTATGTACCTGATGAACATGTTAATCTGGCCAATGTTTTGAATATTTTACAAAAGTATGTCTATGATATAAAAACAATAAGTTTAGTGGACTCTTTTTCTTCATGGCTCACAAATCTATCCTCACATTGGAATTATTCTTTATTGTTTGATAGTTTAATTGAATAATCATTTGCTTTTCTTGGTGTTGTGTATATTGCAACTGTGGACTAATAGCACAATACCATCATTTGTAAACCCCTATTTCATGGTTAGGGCTTTATGCAGAAGAGGTGGTGGAAAGGTTGTAAGGGTCATGGGATGGAGTGGATTGTATCATAAATGACTTTGCAATTTTTTTCCCATAACCCTTCCAGCTCTTTCCCCTTTAGTCAGCATTTCATTTATTAGTAGCTACAGAGCAAGCCTTAAGAAATAACTGCTTATGAGCTTGTGACTGGTAAGGTATGCTTAGATTCCTCCCCAGGAAACTCCAAGAATTATATATTCTGTGAGCTGCTCAATCCCCTTAATATCAATAGAAGTATGTGACTTCAGCCTTACTGACAAAACACTGCAAACTCTCATTTTACATAGTTACTGTGAAAGTGTAACTTCTGCCCTGCTGGGAAACACTGTGACTGTCCAGTCCTTGATCATCTGTCTGAGCACTGCACTTTTAATCATACTTTTTAATCATGCCTTCATGAACCCACATGTAGACATGTGGTATAATAGAATCTTCTTGCTTTGTGGCAAGTGTGGCTCAAACCTCAGAAGTGCCATGCTCTCCACTGTCACCCCAGGGAGGATTTAGGACATGACCAGGTTCAGACTCTCTGAGAGTGGGGGGGGAGGGATAAAAAGAGAAAATGAGAAGGTGGCTCAATCTTTGGAAGTGCCATGCTGTCCACCTGCCACCAAGGAAAGGACTTAGGGCATGACCAAGTTCAGACTCTGAGAGAGAAAGAGAAAGAGAAAGAGAGAAGGCATCTCAAGCCTTGGGAGTGCTTTGCTTTCTGTCTACCACCACAGAAAGAATTTAATCCATTATCAAGCTTGGATCCACCACCATGGAACGGGTTTCCCCACATAAGCCCTATATTAAATGCTTTTTTGCTTGCCAAATTGGACTTGTCTGAGTCTTTCTTTGGTCAGAGAAATCATTCTCAGTTTGGTTGGAAGCTGGCATTTTACATGAATCTCTGCTATAGTTGAAACAGGATTTATATTGTTTGGATTGTGCTGTGCTTCCTGGACATATACATCCATGTTCCACAAAAGAGTTGGGAAATTTTGGGCCATTATTTCCTACAACACTTCTCCTGCTCCCTTTCCCTTCTCTTCTTCCTCTGGGATGCCTATAATGCATATGCTTGTGCATTTTGTGTTGTCAGTGAATTCCCTGAGTCCTGCTGAATTTTTCTATCTTTTTATCTATTTGTTCTTTCAGTGTTCTATCTTTGACATTACTAATTCTTTACTATGCCTGTTCAATCTGCTGTTATGTTCTTCCAGCATATTGTTAATTTCTTTCATCCCCAATAGATCTCTTATCTATTCATGTATGTTTATGATTTCCTCTATGTGTTCCCCTAGTGTCTTTTTAATATCTTTTATATCTTCCTTTACTTCATTAAGTTGATCTATGATTTTTTTTTGACATCCTTGATTAGTGGTTACACATTCTGTTTCTCTTCTTGTTTTTCAGTTTGTTCATCAAATTGGGCCATGTCTTCCTGTTTCTTAGTATGTCTTTTAATTTTTTGTTGATATCTAGGCTTCTGTTTATCTTAATGGGCTTATTCAGTTGGCTGGCTTCTCTTTCTACTCTAGGATTTTATGATGGTCTTCTTTGGTACTTGGTTCTACTTATTCTATATTTTTGTAGTTGTCCATGTTCCCACCCCCAAAAAATATTGACAATAGAAAATGAAAGAAGAAGAGAAAAAAATAACAAAAGATAGAAAAAGAACCATAAAGTAACCTGGAAAAATAATTAATAAGAGTGAATACTCATAAAAAATAAAAAGGAATAAGAAAAAAAGGTGGAA
>JAQZBX010012526.1:0-41079 GCA_029593785.1 Cabassous unicinctus
TCTGGTTTGGCCAAGTGAGCCAGTGTGGACCTGATAGATGGTTTTATCTCATTCCGTATCTGATAAGCCCCCTTTTGGGCAGCACAATCTTGGCCAAAAAGCTCGCTGGGCCTCCTTGGGGCTGGGCAGATAAGATGGAAATTCCGGATCTTTGCTCTTTACTCTTCTTCTGGAAGAACATGATCTTTTTTTTTTTTTTGCCAAGAGATATGTCAAGAGGTAGGGGGGTGTGTATGTGTGAGTACCTACTGCCTTGAAGATTAGAGAGGTACTAAATATATCCTTGAGCCACTATACAAAACCATCTCCTGACCTCCAGACTGACTTTGCTCCGAGGCCAGGCAGGCCCCATTAATCTTCGTTGCTGTAGGTGAAGGTGGTGGTGAGAGCCTGTGACTTCCCAGGTGCTCGGAGGCTCAGAGAAAAATGTTAAGAGGCAAAGGATGGGCCTTAACAACACCAGCTCCAGAGCCAGCCTGCCTGGGTTTAAATCCCAGCTCTACCACCTGGTACTCTGAGTCTCAGCTTCCTCATCTACAAAATGGGGTTGAGACCATATTTCATCAAGTCTAAGCTGCTATCAGTTGGAATGTGCAGCATTTATTTTATGTACCACAAAGAAAGGAAAAATACACTGCCAATTAAACTATGGCCTGCTGTAGATTGCAAGACTCACTCTGATTTCAGAGATGTGAGAAAGTGGGCAATGGGCCTCTTAGACTCCCTGAGGTACAATGACAACGCCTAGCTCGTGGGGCTCTTCTGCCCAGGCTGGGCCTGGCACATAGAAAGTGCTCGGGACACGCGAGCTTTTATTGTGGTCATGATCCCATTTTACGGATGAGGAAACTGAGATGAAAGTCACTTGGCCAAGGCCACCCAGCAAGTACTAAACAGTGGAGTCAGGGTTTGGACTCTGCTTTAGCTCCTCCACAATGGCCTGAGAATTGTCTCTAATACCTGGATGTCCACACAATGGGGGAGAAGCTGGGAGCAGGATCAGGAACAGGCTGCCAGCGTGGCTGTGTGTCATCAAACAGGTCCCTCCACCTCTCTGGGCCTCCACATCCTCACCTGTGGGATGGGGGTGACAATGTGCACCTGGCAGTGCTGCCGGGAGGATCCGTGAAGGTGACATGTGCTTGGGGAGCCTTCAACTTGAGCCCCTTCCCTTTTGCAGGCAGCTTGGAGGGCACTGTTATTAGCCACAAGAAATTAGGAGCTCAGGGCAGTGGCTGCCGAGGCTTCGACTGGCCTCACCTGGGCCGCCCTGGACACCTACCTGCTGCCTGCTCTTCCCTAGAGCTCAGCCTTGGCCCCGCACCTGGTGTCCAGCTCATCCACCACTAAACACCTGGGCAGGCACAGCCTGGCCTGGAACCCCAGTTCCTCTGCAGAAACCATGTACAGAGTTCATAACTTGATACCTTGGGTATCAGTTTTGGTTTTGGATTTTCTTTTAAATTTCAACTCCATTTATTAATAGGTCGCCCTTTCCATGCTGAATTTTTTTAAGTAACTTTTTTTTTTTTGGAAGGATAGCTTACCTACAAGAGTATCTGTATCTAGAGCATAAAAGTACAGCCTGATGAATTTTTGCTCTGTACCCGTCCGCGTAACCAGCCCCCAGATCCGCAGACAGCACCTCACCGGCGCCACGGCCCCCTCAAGCCCCTTCCGGCACTTCCCCACCAAGGCTCACCGCCAGGCTGACTTCTAGCAGGTGGATGAGTGTTGTCTGCTTGTGTACCTTCTATGAATAGAATCATTCAGTCGTGTGTCTGGCTTCTTTCACTCGGCTTTATGTTGGTGAACTTCATCCACACCTTTTGCGGTTAGCAGCAGTTTGTTCATTATTATTCTCTGCAGTAGGAATATATTTTACTGTGTGGCCGCATCACAGTTTATCCATCTCTGTGTTGATGAGCATTAGGGCTGGTTCCAGTTCGGGGCTGTTCTGATACACATCTTGGGGTGACCCTGAGTAGCCTTCCAAAGTGGTTGTGCCAGTCTACTCCACCCATCAGTGTTAGTTTGTCCTGCAGCTCCAGAGGCCGTGGGTGGTGAGGGAAGCAGAGACTGTAGCAGCTGCTGCTGGAAGGAGGATGTGAGCAGGGGAGGAGGGGGAGGGGTAGCCTGTGCCTCCATGCCTTAGCCTGAGTGGGAGAGCCTGGGCATCTTGGAGCCTGTTGGGATTATTTGCTCTGCTCTCTGCAGTGGGGAGAGTATTATCTCAAGCCTATAATGAGTGTAGGTGGCTGTACAGGAACGAAGTATCCAAGGGGAGGAAATCTGCCCTCGGTCTCCGCCATCTCGAATACGTAAATGGCAACAGGGTTTAACTGGCTATGCAGCCCGCCCGCCTTCTACCTCTCCTCCAGCAGCCACCATGTCATGTCAGGCTGCCTCCCGCTGACTTCCTGGGTGGTCTTGGGCAGGTCAGTCAGACTCCTTGTGAGTCATCTGTCCCTGGAATCTCACCTTAAGCAGGTGAAGACACGAATCTTAGTCAAAGATCATGGGTGGTTATAGGTAGTACTTTGGATATGTGGATGGGTGGATAGAGATGGATGGATGGATGAATGGATGGATGGGTGGGTGGATCGGTGGATGGATGGATGGATATGGTGAATATAATTAGATCACATATATAGTTGCAGAAATGTGTGCACACCATTTTATTGGTCACTTACCACCTCTCATCATAGCCAGCACACATGGGTATATACTATGTGTTAGGCACTGAGATGCTGATACACCTGATTTCACGTGACTCCCCTAACAAACCTGTGAGGCAGGAACTGTTGGCCCCGTTTTACAGAAAATGAAACTGAGACTCAGAGAGGTTAACCCCCCTGTCCAGAGTCACACAGCCACTAAATGACAGAGCAGGATTCCAACCCACAGAGTCTGACTCTAGACCCCTGTGCTCCATTCCTACCATTCACCAGGCACTGTACCAAACCCCTTGTCTCACTTAATCTGATGCTGAGGCTGCAAGGTAGATACCATTGGTTTGCTTTTGTAGATGAGGAGAGTGACACCCAGAGATGTTAAGTGGCCCATCACTAATAAGGAACAGAGCTGGGACTCAAAACGAGATCCTTCTGATACCAGAGTCGAGCCTTCAGCCACTAGGAAATTCACTGGAGGCAAGTCTAGTATACAGCAAGGGCTCAATAAATACTCGCTGAATGAATAAAATACTGAGAGTATTTAGGCTGTAAAGCTGCAGATTAAAAGGGAAAAGATCAAGCTGTTATTTTGATAGAGCTGGAAAATTACTTTTCATAATGACATTCTGTCTTCACTCAGCTCACATTTGATACCATGAGCCAGACACAGTGCTAGAGGCTAGGGATGCCATGGTGAATCTGGAATTCATTCATTCATTCATTCATTCATTCATTCATTCACTCGTTCATTCGGTGACTGTCAGGTGCCAGCTCTGGATGTACCAAGAATGAGGCTCCTCGATGAGGAAGGGGACAGATGAGCACGTCGACAACTAAATGGGAAATGTTATTTTCACAGCATCATGTCCTTTTCCATCATGTCATTCCTCTTAAACGACTGGTCCTCTACATGAACTCGATAAGGCTGGAAATAGTTTGAGAAGCTCTCTGTCCAGACAGGTGTCTGTGGTTTTGTTTGGTGATATTATTGGTGTTTACTCAGCCTCGTCTAAAGGCTTGAATGTGTCATTTGCTGAGGATACTTAGTGCACATCAGCCCCAGCTTTGCAGGTCTGCATCGCTGTCCCCATACCCCAGAGACGCGTAGCGAGTGGGAGCAGCTGGGACGAGTGGCCATCGAGCACTGTCTGAGTGGTGTCTGAGGACGCCAGAAGTTGTTGGTTTATGCGCAGCTTTCCACCTGTGTGACGCTGGGAGAGACCGAACGTGGTCAGCTCATTTCCGGACGAGGCTAGATCCTGTGGGTGTCCTTAGGTACTGTGAAGGTGGTAAAGGTCCGGAAGAATCCAGAAGAACTTCTTCCCAGGCCCCTATCCCAGAGCCAGATCTGAGGTCCAGTTGGAGGACCGTTATCCTACAGGCGTGACGGTGGCTGCCCGTTCTATTATGTTCCCTTGTTCATAGCCGTTACAGGCTGCCTCGGCTCCACAACTGCCAATCATTTCTCTTGCCCTTTTGTTTTTCAGTCTCTGTAAAGGACGGACGCTCTATTCCGTGGTGAGGGATGCCAAGATCGTCCTGGATGTCAACAAAACAAGGCAGATTGCCCAAGAAATTGTCAAGGTACTGTAGGCTCAGGGGCTTACTCTCTGAGCCTCAGAAAGAGCCAGCCCCTCCCAAGAAGCCCCACAGAGCTCCAGAAATTAGACCTTAGCCTGAAAAATACCAGGCTGCATGTAAATAAGAATTTTGCCAAGATACAACAATTAGGAGTGATCTACCAGTGCTTAGCTTTCATGTGTGCCTCCTTGACCCACTACTAGGACGTGTGAAAGGGCCAGGGCCAGGGGCACGTATGGGCCACTCAGCTACATTCTTAGGGTCCCTTACCCCTTGCACCCTTGAATTCTCATGAGTGCAAGCCATCTCTTTCCCTGGCTGCTGGAGAAACATCTATTTGTTGGGTGATGCTTTGGATTAAAACGAACGGGAACATCCTGTGTTTTCTGGTAGGTGCCTCATTAGTCAGTTGTAGTCAGCCTTTTATTTCCTATTGGAAATGTTAGGACTCAGCCAAAGAAGAAATGAAAAATGCTACTGCTCATAAAGGAAAAAAAAAAAATCTACACTTCCACTTGAGCTAGGATTACAAAGACTTCCCATAGGCTCTTCTCCATCTTCCTGATGATGAGGTCAGCATGTCTGTTGATAAACTTCATGTGCACTTGGCAGTGGCATAGATTAAGGTTAGATAAAGGAAAGAGTCTCCCATGGGTAGTTATTCTTAAAAGGAGACGTGAGGGAAGACGGTTGAGGGAATTCCTTTCTCTGGAGGCCTCCTCCCAGTTTTGGTCCACACCCTTTTCCCTCTGGGGACATTTTCCCATGTTCAGGAAGCGGAAGAGCTAGATGGAGGTGGCTTTGCAGTGGGGGAGTTGGTGGCAGATTTGTGACTTGGTGGCCCTGCCTCTCATCAGCATGCCTCTTCCCAGAGGCGAATTCTCACCCCATCTTCAGTCCTTCATGGTTGGGCCCCAGACTCTGAGGCTGCTGACTGTGGTCTTACTGGGGAGGCGAGACCTCGAGACAAGGAGCGTGCACCCAAGCCAGGACCTTTCCGCTTGCTTCCTGCAGGGCATGGGCTACCTCCACGCCAAGGGAATCCTTCACAAGGACCTGAAGTCAAAGAACGTCTTCTACGACAATGGCAAAGTAGTGATCACGGACTTTGGGCTCTTCAGCATTTCCGGGGTGCTGCAGGCCGGCAGGTAAGAGATGGCGGAAAGGCCCAAAGGGATTCCTGATAGGTGACGTTCGGGGTGTGGGAGTCGTCCCAGACCCGCGGTCGGCCTGAGGGCCCTGAGCCACGCTGGCAGTGCGTGCCCCGGTCCGGGTCTGATTTCCTTCGGGGCATACCTGGCTCACCCTTCTTGCAAGTGCAACCTTGGAGTGTGTTTTTGGACACAGAGCATCCCCAAATCCTACAGAGCCCTTGCTCCCCCTTACCCAAATGCTCACCTCAAAGTTGGGATCACCAAGAACCCTTGCTCAGAATTTTCTTACGACCTCTTTGCCACATCTACTGCAAGAATGAAGACCGTTCTCAGCACCCAGACTGTTGACATTCAGGAAATGGCGATGTCACGCTGACGGGGCACACAGTTATTACGAAGGCCCCAGAAGGACCCTGGAGGGACTTGAGTCACATCACTGTAGAACTCAGACTCCTTGGGAAGAAAAAGAAGAGGCTTTGGGTTGACAAATGGGGGCGAAATAGGAAGGAACTGGTCGGCGCTCTGTGGTCATGTACAGAATGTGGTCGATGGATTTTGCTGGGCTTCTGTGACAGGGAGAGGTCTGGGGATGCTCACTTCCCCATCAATGTCGTTTGTTCAGGAGCCTGGTTCTCTTGTTGAAATCCAGAATTTCTAGGGTGAAAACTAAATCCACAGGGATCGGATGAGGCCAGGCATTGCTCATTGAGTATGTCAAGCCCAGAAAGATGAGTTAATTCTTGAAGGAAATGACACTGAGCTTGTGTCGAATTCAGCTGCCTGGATTCAGCGAGCCACAGCAGTTAAAAACAAGGATATCAAAATGGATAGCATCTATGTCTCTGAAAAAGGAACAGTTCAGCAGGCTGATGAATACGGTCTGAGGGTTGTCCAGCTACGGAAACAACAAGATGCCAGACCTATTGGTGGTATTTTAAAGATGCAATAACATCCATCTGTTGAACCCTGAATTAATGAATTAGCACAGTCCAGGGCTTCAGAGCAAGGAATTTAAAGTCAGATCCACCCAAGGTCCAGCTTGGCTCTGCCACTTGTTAACTGTGACGTTAGAGTCGGGCGACTTCTCACCTCTGCTTTCCTCATCTGCAAGAAAATGTGCATGATGCTGCCCACGTCCTGGAGTCAGGAGGATAAAATGAGATACCACACAGCTAAGCAGTTAGTGCTTTGCACATATCAAGCACTCAAGGAACAGTAGCTGCTGCTGAGTTGTTGTAATCATTATTAATTTGCATATACCTCTCCAGTGTCACAGAGGAGAATCATTAACCATTGTAAAGTAATTAACTCTCAGCCACTGCTCACCCTGGACCAAGCCACATGGAGTTGCCAGTGTGGAAAACAGCTTGATCTTGATCCCAGATAAACCATCGATAGTTCAGAAGGTCTGCCCTTGTGACCTTTAATTTGGGGTGTATGGATACACAAGTGTGCACGTGCACACACGCCTTCCAGCCCCGCTTTTCTCTAATCATGCATCTTATCACACATGGCGTGTCTCTTCCAAAAGGCAGCCTCATTTAACTTTAATTTCAGCTGCTTTGGCGAACCACCGATTTCCTTGAGGAGCCCCCTAGGGCCCCTGCAGGTGAATTTTATGCATGCTATATAATACTTGAATCTAATCGAACCCTCCAAAATTTGGCAAAACTTCGTGCAGCCGTTTCTATGTAACGCAGTAACAGGAGCTTCGGTTTCTTTTACGGATTTTCTTCTATCCAGAAAGGATTCACAGCAACCCACAGAAATATCTGCAGCAGCCAAAATAAGTAGTCCCTCAAGTCAGACCCCGCAAAGCCAGGGTGGCTGGGCGATGTGGGCTTCGTCCTTCCCTCTGCCCAGCATTCTCTCCAGTTCACCAGGGCCCCTGGAAGGGGACAAGGTCAGATGGTCACATCGCTCTCGACCCCGAGTGCTTGTGTCCAGACAAAAGGCGACCCAGCTTGTGTGCTCTTTAACCTGATTCAGGGCTCTCTACAAATGGACGATTCGTCCCTCCTGCTGGCTTGGGACAGACCCCAGCAACTTTTCTTCTTAATTTCACCCACATTTGAGCCTCGGTTGGGAGCAGGAACTAAGAAAACTTACCTCAGATGGTTGTTTTGAAGCTTAAATGAGACAGGGGTGAGAAGGGCAGTGTCCAGGCCTTTGCCCCCTCAGGGTGCTGTTTGTTCAGGAAGCAGTGGAGAATTGTTTGGGGTTTCCAAGACTTGGTACCCAACAGGTCTTAGCGCTGTCACTTCTGACCTCTGCGACTTTGGGCAAGTGACTTAAGAGTTTTGAACCTCTGTCTCCTCGTCTGTAGAACAGGAATGAGATGCCCCTGTCGTGGGCTGCGGAGGACCGAGTGGGAAGAGAAGCCTCGCACCCAGCGGGGGGCAATCGGCTGGCTTCCACCCGCGTCTGTGCCGCGCGTCGCCAGCTACAGCTGCTCTGCCATCGTCGGGAAAAGGGGCCATTTAGGATGCCTGTGCCATCGCGCCAGCTGCCCACAGGCTGTCATTAATCATAATAATAACCATAATGAAGATGATTTGGGTCTGTCACCAGGGGACCCGTTGCCATGGGAACAGGACACCCCAGAGTGCCCATGCCAGGCCCGGTTCTCAGCCGCCTCCCTGCATGTGCCCACGCCCGCCTCAGGCTGGTGGTGATGGTGGAGCACCTCCTCTGCTCCCAGGCCTCCCCCCGCCCCACCCCTGCACTCGGGCCCTGCCCTCACCCAGCGAGTCAGAAGGAGGCAGCTCGGGCTCTAGGGACGGAAACAGGACGTTTGCCTTTGGGTTCTGCTCAAGGTTGGGTCCATCCGTACACTTGCTACTTTCACGTGTGAGATAGAAATAATAGCAGAGAAAAGCACCTTGGAGAACCCCAAGTCTGGAATGCCAGTGGGCAGGGCCCCACCCCGCTGGTGAGTGTAAGGGCAGCACTGGAATCCTGAGCCCAAACTCCTGGACTCTCCTCCTCCATCCAGCGTGTCTAAAAGTGTGGTCTGACCGAGGTTGGGAACAGACTGTTTTTATTTTATTGTGAACATATATTTGAAAAGCGCTTGTTTCCATGTATGGCCATGATACAACGTGACCTATTAAAATATATTCAATTAAAAATAAAAATCTCTTTTTAGTAAATAGTAGGCTGGAGCTGTGCTGGCCAATGTGGTAGCCACTGGCCACATGTGGCTATTTGAGTTTAACGTTTGTTAAAATTAAATGAAATGGAAAGCTTAGTTCCGCCGCCGCACTGGCCGCATTTCAAATGCTCAGTAGCTGCAGTGGCTAGCGGCTGCCATATTGGGCAGCTCAGATAAAGAACGTTTCTATCATCTCAATAAGTCCTATTGGACATCTCTGCTGTGAAAGATGTTCCAATGCGGCAAAAATCATGATTATGGGCAATGAATGAGTGCAGCTGGGGGAGCAGTGCACCAAACCTTCCACAGCCCAAAAAGCTGTCCTGGAAGAACTGGCAGATCCAGCTAGTCCAGGTCGCCGCGGAGACTTTTGTGTTGGCTGTGGGCCTTCATGATGCCCATCCCTCCTACCCCACCTCCACCCCCTGCCTGTGCTCCAAACAGTAAGTGCCCCAAGCAACAGACTGGAGCCCCCAACCCAGGAGAGAGACTGGGGCCCAGGAGATAGCTCCTGAAACGGGGCACCGATGGGCCCAGTGGCCCTTTCCTCATGGCATCTCGAATCAGTGGAAACCCCGTGGTGGGGTCTTGTTAGATTTCAGTCCCAAGGGAAGAGCTCTGTACTTGCAAAAGACTTGCAGCATGAGGAGGGGAGCCTGGATCCTTCCTCTTGGAAGTGTGTGCCCTCAGGAATAGTCATAGGTGTGGAGGAGGGCCTCTGTTCACCAGCTGCCCCCAGGATGTTCATTGCAGCGCTGTTTGTCATCAGTGCCCACCACCAAGGGGCTGGGTACAGACATTTGACATCGTAGGTGCTTTACACATTTAAGATGGCAGGTTGTGTTCCAGTGACAGCGGTGTTCTTTAGGTTTCCAGAACACCCCAAGCGGGACCTTCCTTGGGCCTTTGTCTGAGCTTCCTCTTCAGCCTAGAATACTTCTCCTGGTTGCTCATATGGCTAGATCTTCTATGTCATGTAGATCCTAGCTCAGATTTTACTTACAGCCATTTCCCTGTCAGTCTTGGCACAGTCCCCTATTTAAATTTTTTGTATAACACTTATCCCTATCTCTATTTTTCCTGTTCACTTAATTCATTTGTTGCCTCCTTCCCTACTAAAGTGCAAGCCCCTTGAGGGCAGGGACCTTGTTGGTCTTGTTCACTGCTCTATCCACAGTTCTGAGAACAGAGCCCAGACATAGTAGATGTTCACTAAATGTTAGTTGAGTGAAGATGTTAAAGGGAGAGGCCTCCGAGGGCCCTGATGCCAGTTTGAGTACTGAGTGTTTCTTTCCAGAGCAGCCTTCCCTGCACCTCAAGCAGGAGATTGGGCAGTGCAGCACCCCATGGCGGGAGGAAAGCAGGCCGGCATATGGCGCCAGCGACATGGGACTGGAGCCTGGGGACTGGTCCTCCCTTGGCTGCAAAAAGGGGCTGAGGTGGGATTGGCTCAGAGTTGCTTATTCTGTGCTTCGCTTCTCCAGGCGGGAGGACAAACTGCGCATCCAGAATGGCTGGCTCTGCCACCTGGCACCAGAGATCATCCGCCAGCTGTCTCCCGACACAGAGGAGGACAAGCTCCCCTTCTCGAAGCACTCCGATGTCTTTGCACTCGGGTAAGTGGGCCCCACCTGGCCTTCCAAGAGCCATAGCCTGGGGCAGAGGGGCAGTTCCCCAACCTTTCTGTGCTTTTTGGGACAGGGTACCTGTCTGAAGGGGCCAATGTAACTAGATTTCTGGGTGAGATTGGGATATCTGAGTGGGGTGTAGTGGAAAGGGTAACCCTAGCAAACCTCTAGACCAGTTATCTGTTCATGTGACCACAACAAGTTACCTGAGTCATTCCATTCATTTATTCATTCATTCATTCAGTAGATATTTACTGGTGCCTACTCTGTGGTAGGACTATGCCAGATTTGGTCTTGTATGAGTTATCTACTGCTGCATAACAAATTACCAAAAACTTAGTGGTTTCATTCAATACACATTTGTTATATCAAGTTTCTGTGCTCAGGAATGTGGGAGCCACTCACCTGGATGGTTCTGGTTCAGAGCTGGGGTTGTATCATCCAAAGGCTTAACTGGGGCTGGAGGATCCACTTCCAAGGTGCCACCTTCCCATGGCTGTTGGCTGGAGGCCACATAGGCCTCCACAGGCTGCTTGGGTGACCTCACAACATGGCGGCCATCATGAGTGATCTGAGATGGAGCAAGGAAGAAAGTGCCTTGACTTTTATGACCTGGTCTCAGAAATTACATGTCCCTCCTGCCATCTTCTGTTTGTTAGATGGGAGTCACTAAATCCAGTCCATACTCAAGGGAAGGGGAATTAAGCTCTCCCTTTCGCAGAGAGGAGTATCAAAGAATTTGTGAACATATTCTAAAGCCACCAAGACTGGGTCCCACTCTATTTTGTCTAGTGGAAGACAAACAAGTAAACAGTTTTAGTAAAACATGACAAATGCTATGCTGGAGAGAAACACAGGACTATGAAAATAAAGGAGGAGCAAGTCCAACCTGGTCCAGTCTGGGAGGGCTTCAGGAAGAGGTGACTCCTGAGCTGGAGCCAAAGGTTGAATACAAGTAGGCAGGTGAAGGTTGGGTGCAGTGTTCCAGACAGAAGGAGCATGTGCAGAGGCCCAGAGGTAACAGAACTGGTTGCCTGCCATAGAGCAGCCTGTGGAGGTGCGGCAGATAGCTGGTGGTGGGGATGCAGGAGGAGGAGAGACTAGAGGTGGTGATATGGTGGACTGGAGGAGGAAACAGGGTCAGTCCTTCAGTTTTCACTTCATCTTGAAACCAGTTGGGAGCCTTCGGTGGCTTTGAGGTAGAGGAGTGACATGGTCATATTTTGAGTTTTAGGAGGCTACCTCCGGCTGAACAGGATTGAGGCTGGCGACCCGTGGGTGTGGAAAGGTGGAAATGGACCCAAGAAGTGTTGAGGGATTGGACGTGATAGGGCTTGATGATGGATGGAACATGATGGTGTCCAGATTTCTACCTTAAGAAGCTGGGTAGAGGGTGGTATCTTTCACCCGGAGGTGGGGCCGGGTGGGGGGAACGAAGGCAAGGAGTCAGGTTTGGACACAATGAGTTTGAGCTCCTTGGAGATCGCCAATGGACCCAACCAGAAGGCAGTTGAATCTACAGAGCTAGAGTTTGGGGATGAGAAGTTTAGGACTTGTCAGCAATTAGATGGTAACTGCAGCCATAAGAGAGGACAAGCTGTCCTTGGAGGTGTGTGTAGAGGGAGAAGAGGCCCAAGGGGCAGAGCAGGAGCTCTGAGAAGGTGCAGCTGGCGAGGCTAGTCCTTGTCTTCTTACCTGGTCCACGCAGCAGTCGTGAAGCCTGGCGGGTTGGGAGGACTTGGGGAGCCTCGCGGGCCTGCAGACGTGTGCAGTTAGCCTTGTCCCCAGAGGGGCGTTAGAGAGTCTTCCGTGCAAATGCGCCCCCACTTGTCCCGTGGGGGCGTTATCTGGTGGATGGGGATTCTAAAAGGCTGGCTGTTGCTTGGGCCCCTTTAGAAGCTGTAACTTGCCCTCATTAGTTTATGCCTGAGTCTTTATCTACTTAGGTATTATTATCTGCAACCAAATTGCAATAATTAAGTCGGTATATTTTAGTGTACATTTAGCAAAAGAAATAAAAGGTAATTAACAAAATGAACCAAAGTAAGTAATTGGTTTTCCACTGGATCTTTAATCTTTAGCAATTTTTTAAAAAATGAGTTTCCCTTGAAAGTTGGGTTTGAAAGGAAGTTTTAATGAGGCTCTCATTCCCAGCACTGCTGCGGCATTTCAAAGGCCCTGGCGCTCCTGGTTTCTTGCCAGTTAGGCGCATCTTGTTGCTTGGGAACCTCATGTTCTGGCATGGCTTAGAACAGAAGTGAACTCTTTCCAGTGTATTGAGCGCTGCCGTAAGCTGGGTACATGCACACTCCTGTGGGATCTTCACAAGCATCCTCTGAGCCAGGTGCCGTTGTCATTCCCAGGTGACAGATGAGGACACGGAGGTTCAGAAAAGCTCAGTGACTTGCCAATGGTAGTCAGTGATGGAGCTGGGACTCAAACTGGTGGCCTCCTCGCTCCAGAATTGGAGCTGTTAACCACTGAGCCCCAGGGGGGTGGGGGGGTCTCTTCACCACTCAAAGCCCTTACTTTCCTCAACTGTAAACCACAGATACAACGCCGTGTTGCTCTAGGAGTTGAGAGAACATCTATAAGGCACTCAGCACAGGGCAGACACCTGACATGCACCCTTCCCCATCATATGAGCGGTGCCTGCAGGCTGTCAGCGCCACCTTCACCAACTGCCAGCCATCAGCAATGGAGTTGCCCCCCGAGTGGATCTCTGCCATGATTACGAAGGACTGTTGGATGGGAGGGAGTGTGTACTTCCCTCCAGCCCAGTGGCTCATGGCACAATTCTGGAGTCAGAGGGTTCAACTCCCAGCTGCACCTCTGATCTACTATGTGACCCAGGATAAGGCATGTAACCTCCTTGAGCCCCTCAGTTTCCTCACCTGTAAAATGGGGATAATAGGATCACGTCCCCATAATACTAACAAATGCAAAGGGTTTAGAATATGTCTAGCACAGAGTAAAAATTCTGTGTGTTGTTGTTTATGATTATGGCTCTCAGCATCTAATACCTCCTCTTGAGAACTTCCTCACCATCCAACCTAACATTCCAACACCTGACCACCACCATCCGTCCCCTCCCCAGAGGTATGAGGTCGGCAGGTGGAGAGAAGATGCTGGCTGAGACGTGAAACCCTAGGCGGAACTGGTTTGACACAGTCCTCTGATCAGTCAAGAGGATAACAGAGCATTTAATGTTCTTTAAAGCAAATTCACACAGGTTATCTCAGATTAGAGGAAAGGTCATATCCCGTGGATTGTTACGGATACTTCCTGAGTCCGGGAACGTTGTTCTCAGAGACCTGAGCTCCATCCCCATGGTGCAGCTCAGCAATGTCCCAGCATCTCGTGCTCACCTGCCGTCCACACCTCACCCAGCCCAGTGGATCACACCATCCAGTGGCACATGCTGCTCCCTGGGGCAGTCCATTCATCTGTCATTAGAGTCACGATTTATAAAGCAGACAGCAGCATAGTAAATCCCTCCATGATAATTCCTGCATCGCATTGTTCGGATGTCCAGCAGTTCAGATAAACGTTCTTCCACTGTCATTTTATCATTCTTCTCATTTGTCAGATAAGAAAACCTAGGCTCAGAGACCTGAAGTGAACTCCCCAAGGAGAATGAGAACTTGAACCTGAGTCAATGTGGCTATCAAATCTTATTTTCTTTCCACTATCCACAGGGTGGTTCATACTTAGAAAATGCTTACAAGGGAAAAAACACCTGCAATCCTATCACCCAGACTTAGCCATTGTTAACATTTTGCTGTGTTTTTCTTTATTCTTTTATCCATATATATATGTATATATATACACACACACACACACATACATACACACATACATATATATAATGGTTTTGAAAAGAGTAACATCATATCTTATATACAATCTTGTGTCCTCCTTTTTCACTTAATTATATGTTGAACATTTTTATATCAGCATAATTTCTTTGAAATATTTTACTGGCAATATAGCATTCCATTTAATTTTATGCATTTACCATAATGTATCTAACCAATTCCTATTGTTGAACCATGGTGTTATTTCCACTTTTTCAATATTTTATGTCATGCTGTATAGAACATTCCTGCATAAGAATTTTTGTTCGTATCCCTGATCCTTTCCTTAAAATGGTTTCCTAGAATTACAAATACAGGGTTAGAGATTCTATCCACATTATAGTAAACCATCCAGGTTATAGGTTTTGATTCAGTTTAATTCAAATTCCAGAGAAGAGTATCCTGAGATAAGCATGACTTCTAAAACACCAAGAAAGCTGTAAGTGTGTCCCACGTGAAAAACACCAACTCTGTGAGGAAGAAGCTGGAGTGGTTAGCCGGGAGGCTGGTTGGGGGTGTGAGTGTGTTGGGGAGGAGGTACAGTGCCACGAGTGGCATATCACACCAATACCCCTTTAACAACGTCTGCCAACAGCACAATCTGGTATGAACTCCATGCAAGGGAGTGGCCTTTCAAGACTCAACCAGCAGAGGCAATCATCTGGCAAATGGGCACGGGCATGAAGCCCAACCTCAGCCAGATCGGCATGGGAAAAGAAATCTCGGTGAGTGTTGGGAGAGTGCCAGGTCTGGGGGACAAGAGGAGAAGCAGACACAGGCCTGGGTCTTCTTTTTCTGCATGTTAAGGTTACAAATACTTTCCCAGAGGGTAACAAAAAAGCATGCCCAGCAGCCTTGGGAGTCTAGAAGGCAAGGTCTCTGCCCTATGCCTGCAATTCAGGAGCCTACCACCAGGGGGCACAGGGGACAGGATTGTCCTAGAAATAGATTGTGGAGTCATCAAGTAAAACCAATGAATCCCTCTTGTCTTGTTTTGTTTTTTTAAAGGGTATTCATTAAAATATCACCAATATTAATGGTTCTAATTTGATTTGCATACCTAAAAATTTTTAAGTTATTGCCCAGCTCAGAACAAGATAGACAGAAACAAAGAAGCCTGAGTATAAATTAACAGTCTTCCTCTAAAACACAGCAGGAAGAATTCTCTTTTTTAATTAGAAGACAGATGGTTTTGATCAGAAGACAGACAGTTTGGGAATAATTACCTTGTATGCTTTTAAGGAATATCTGCCTCTAGGTATCCTGTCTAAGGTGAGGGGATTACTAAAGGTAGTCTTCCTACTCTGTGACTTTAAAGGTCATTTAAAGTGTTGGGTGTGAAGGGAGAACTCAGGATTCCCCTTTTCTCCCTGCCTTTTGGGGAAAAGTCCGAGACCCTTCTTGGGAATAATTACTGATCTCAGTGTATCCCAGGCCTTGTAGCACAGGACATACCTAGTTTTGTTATATGGGCTCAGAAAATGATGAGTAGAAAGATGGAAGGATGGATGGGGGGATGGGGGGATGGGGGGGATGGGTGAGTTTTGGATGAAGGCTGAATGAGTGAATTGATATGGATGATGGAGGAACATGGAAAGGGGGCAGATGGATAGACAAATGGACAAACCCAGTGAAGTGCCAAGGAATAATTCAAGAAGTCACCATTTATGTTCAATCACCACATGCTGGTTTCTTGTAGGACATTCTTCTCTTCTGCTGGGCCTTTGAACAAGAAGAGAGACCTACCTTCACCAAACTCATGGACATGCTGGAGAAACTGCCAAAGCGAAACCGCCGCCTGTCTCACCCTGGACATTTCTGGAAGTCTGCAGAGTAGGTTTCTCCCCCAGCATCTCTCCCCACTGCCGTTGTCCTCTGACCTTTGTCCCTTTTTGCTCCCCTCCCCAATTCCTCCATCATCCATCTCCTTTCCATGTACCCACCCTCCAGGCACCACCTTCGCCACCAGTTTTCTATTCTGCTCTGGGACTTTGGTCTGAGAACTGGCCATACAGGGCCGGGGTCCCTGGGGCCACCATGGCCCCTCATTGCCTCTATCTTCCTGATGAAGGTCGATGCCCCAGTGAGTCTGAGTTTTGTGTGGCAAGGTGGTACCTGAACCTGACAAGCTCCAGGTGGCAGGCATCCAGGGCACCCCTGGCTTTCAGGAACTCTCTCCCCTGAGCCAGCAACCTGCCCCATCACAGTAGCTCTTGGCTTCCTGCATCCCCTGTACGTGAAGACAAGTACAGGAGAGGTTCTCAGCTGCTCCCTGTATGAGAACCTCTCTGGCTTCCTCATTAAGAAGCTCCATGCCACTCCCCACCCTTTTGCTCCTGGTTGGAAATTAGTAGCTCCATGTGGGGTAATGAGTGTGGCATCTCTCTCTGGGGGTCCCCTCTGCAGCCCCAGCCTTGGTGACAGACCTCTCCAGGAGGCCCAGGTGAGGCTGCTGAGGGGTCCCTGCACCCAACTGCTCTGCTGGTTGCTCCCAGGTACACATGGTCATGTGGACTTACACAGGCCTGCTCCAGGACACACATATACCTGCATACATAAAAACACACTCATGCGCACACACAGACATACACAGAATCAGTACCTGAAAACATACCCCTACACACAGGTACACACACACAGGAATATTTCATAAAAACATAACCCTACACTGAAGCCCCACACATGCACACTCAGGTGCACACAACATACCCATGCAGCCACAAGCACATGACGTGATGCACGAATACACTCAGATGCACACATGCACACAGGCACTTGGTTGTTGTGCCCGCCCGTACCCCATGCCTCCTCCCCACAGATGCACACACGAGGTACACACGTCTCCAGTCCCCCACCTTCATGCCTGGTTATGCCACAGCAGTTAGCCGAGTTTTCCCCCAGGACCCCCCGAAATACCCAAGGCTGGGCATCAGGAGGCCCTCCTCCACCCTGCACCCTGCCGTTCGATTTTCAGGAACCTGGAGGGCAGGTTCCCCTGGGGGCTTATCCTTTTCCCAAGACAATGAGCTCAAACCACACAGTCGTACAGATTCAGCTTGGAATCCCAGCTCCCCCGCTCAGTGGCTGTGTGGCCTTGGGTATGTCACTTGGCCTTTCTGAAGTGTAGTTTCAACCTCTGGAAAATGGGGGCAGAAAGCTCCTCCCTCAGGAGCACTGTGAGAATTCCATTAGGTCATGGGTTAAAGTGCCAAGCTCGGCACCTCCCACATAGTAGGTGCTTAGCAGACTAGCACCCGCAGTCTGCAAGGTGGTAGAGTGAGCCTCTCCTGCCAACTCTGCAGGACTTAGGAATGGATGGGATGTAAAAACAGACAGAAAACCGGTCTGACAAGTCGAGACTCTGCCCAGCTCAGGAGCTGGCTGGAGAGCCAGTGTCAGAGCTCTGGGAAGGGCCCAGGAGGACCCGGCATCACAAAGCCCGAGGGTCATCTGAGCCACCCCCCAGGCGGCCTCTGCTCTCCTTTGAGTCAGGGAGGAGTGGACAGGAGTTCAGCTGAACAGAGGGCTTCAGAGCTCACTGGTTAGAGAGGGAGGCAGGTCCTTCCTTCATTTTTTGGCGGAGCTGGGCTCAGGGAACAGAGCACAGGCCTTCCCTGGAAATATCAGGCATCGCTGGGCCTTAGGTTCAATGGAATTTTCCATTCATTCACTCACCCGTTCATTCATTTATAAATTCATGCAATGTTTACTGAAAATCTTTGTGACAGACACCGGTCAAGGAGTGGGACTATAGTGGTTAACAAATGAGCTCCCTCACTGCATGGGGCTTACAATCCACGTACAACCCAGGGAGGACACAGCAAGCAGGTAAGCGTGCTGAAAGGATAATTTCAGGTCGTGTTAAGTGCTGAAAAGACAAGCAGGGTAATGCGATCGTGATCATGGGGTTTTAGATGGTGGGAGGAGGTCAGGGAAGACCCCTCTGAGGAGGTGACATTTAAACAAAGCCCCCGAGAAACCGGACCCTCACATCAGAAATGAGAACCCTCCAGGCAGAGTTTTAATTAAGGTGGGAAGTGAGCAGGTGGAGGTTCAGGAAAGAGGCAGGCGTGGCCAGAATATGGTGACGGAACAGGGGAGAGATAGGAAGTGAAGTCCCGGGGCAGCCAGAGAGCCTAGTTGACAGGGTCTTACAGGCCAAGGTAGGAGTTGGGAAGTTATTCAAAGGATGGTGGAACTTCTTGGAAACTTTCTTAGAAGCCCCCCACCCCAACCCCGCCCAGGCCACGTGGTCCCACGCCTGCTTTCACCAGGGCCATCCGCTGTGTGAAGGGCCTTTCCTGTGAGGAGCAGCTGGAATTGAGTTTGCTGTCCTTTCCCATTCTGGGTCTTCGGATTGCCACTTTACTGCCTGAGGCTGTGGTTTTCTCTTCCCCAACATAAGGCCTCAGGGCAAGGAAACATGAAATGACCCCATGAACTAAACAGAAGTCATCTTTGCTTTGCCCTGAGGATGACCTATCTCATGGATGATATGCATACATAGCGTCTTTACCCATTCCCACACCTGTGGCAGACATGCCTAATCCATCCCGGCACATTTGCCATCACTCAGCCCTCTTGGTAGCCACTACCAGTTATGCAGAATCAGTTTGTGAAGTGCCTTCATTGGCCATTCCGGATTTAGCCAACCTCCTTTTTATGATATGTGGAAGTACCGAGGCAACAAGATATTCAGCAACTCAGCCACATTCACAGAGGGTGTTGGCAACAAAGCCAGGAACTCAGATCAGGCCCCAGTTCCCTGGTCTGGAGTGTGCTCTCTCTACAATGTCAAGAGTCTCCCCGATCGCACACATCCAGCTTTGAGCCGGCCACTCTGATGTTGGAGTCCCTCCAGAAGCTACGCAGGTCAGCTGTGGCTTGGAGGCGGGCTTGGTTTAAGTAAGCCCTATGATGCCTGGGACAGCATAATCTCCAAAAGGGCCCGTAGCTCTCAGCTGCGACCGGCATGTTCCGAGGAAGTGATCGGCTAACTTAGAGCTCACCTCTGGGGTTTGCCTCTCCGATGGGTCACATCTGAGGAGCACTGGGGTTTCTAGAATCCCGATATGGCATACCAAGTCGTGTATTGGAGACAGGACTGGGTCAAGCCTGTGTTAGAATGACATACATGGAATAAAGCTCAGTGTTTGTCCAGACCACCTGGGGAGTTTGTTAGATTGCAGGTCCTCATTGTGTGCGTCTGGGGTGGGCTGAGATTCTGCATGTCTGACAAGCTCCGAGCTGATGCCACTGGTCCTTGGAGGACCCTTTGAGTAGCAAGATTCTTGACCTGTGCTGGCCGGTGAGGCTGCCACCAGCCACAGGTGGCTGTCGAGCTCTTGAAATGTGGCAGGTCTAAATTGTCTGATTTTGCAGACTTTGTTTAAAGAAGAGAATGGAATGGAATCTGTTACATCCCATGTACAGTATAACACGTAATTAGCTCTATGATTACATGTCAAAATTTTTGATACGTTGGGGTAAGTAAAATATGCTATTACCATTAATTTTACTTTTTAAAATATGGTCACTAGAGCATTTGCAGTTACATGGGTGACTCCCACTATGTTGCTGTCGGGCAGCTCTGGCCTGCGTCCTCGCCATCGGCAGCACCATCTCCATCATCCAGGGAACCTACCGCTTAGTAAATGCATGTGTGCCAGATGCTGGCCAAGCACTGTACCTGCATTGTGCCACTGAGTCCTCAGAGCCACCCGAGGAGGTGGGTGCCAGTATTGCCTTCATTTTACTTAGGAGGAAACTGAGACACAGAGAGGTTAAGAGCCTTCCCTGAGGTCACACAGCTAGTAAGGAGCAGAGCAGGCACTGGAACCCAGGTTGGTCTGGCCCACAAAACTATGACCTTGACCCCTCCACAACTTCTGTCTTCTAGGCAGAGATTACCTGTGTAACTTCTGGGTCTCTTTCCAGAACTGTCCCGGGAGAGTGGATGTGCACTTTGCCCCTGATTACCTGGACCCTCACTCAGAATGGGCAGCAAATCCTCTGCTGTATGATGGGGCTTCTGGTCTCACCACCTCCACCTGTGTCTCCAGCCCTTACAGGATGTGCTCGGCAGCTCCGTGTGGCCTGCAGGCTGCTGGTGTTACAGAGGCCGCGTGCTCAAGTGGAAAGAACCCTGGGTTCAAATCTCAACCCTGCTGCTTCCTGGTTGTACACCCTTGGGCAAGACACTTAACCTTTCTGAGCCTCGGTTTTCTTGTCTGTTAAAAGGGTATAATATACCAGCTGTTCTCAGGATTAAATGAGATCATGTACGTGCAGTGCTTGGCACAGGGCCAGCCACACAGTAGGACCTCAGGAAACAGACGTCCCTTCCACCTTCTCCTGTAGACAACAGAAGCAGCGCTCCTCAAACCTCCCCGTCCTGAGAGAGGGTGCTCTTTGGCAAAGGACGGCATTGTATCCGGTGATCTCTCTCTTCTCGCCCCCTGCAGGCTGTGACCAGTAGATGGATTGGACGGCGCTCAGCTGCCTCAGCTCCCAAGCCACCTCTCCTTCCCCGCTCCGTCCTCTGCCAGCTCAGGAGGCCAGAGGCTCACCATCAGAGGGTACCGACCCCGGCCGGCCTGGGAGCACTGTAGGACTGAGCTCAGCACCTCCCCGCACCCCAGCCCTGTGCCCTTTCTCTGGGGCAGGGTCGGGGACCCCTGAGCTAGGACTGAACTGGACCAGCCAGGGAGGTGCGGTATTGGTCAGTGGGGCTGGGGGAACAGTGTAGAGAAGATAACTGCAGGCCGAAGGACAAGCCCCTGGGCCGTGGAGATGGGGGCAGGACACCTCATGGGCGGGCTCACAGGGCCGGTCTGTGTGTGCCCGTGTGCCCATGTGTGTGCAAGGCCCTTCACTCTCGTTGCCTCCCACCAAGGAAGAGCCAGCCTGCCCCAGCCGCAGAGCACCCCTGGGCTGCTGCGGTGTCCGTGTGGTGGCTTCCAGTTGTGCTAGCTGGGAAGGTGGGAGGGCGACGCAGAGCTGAGCGCCCCGCTTTGTCAAGGCTACCAGGCCAAGATCTGCATGGGGTAGGGCCAGGCTTGTTCCTTTGGAAATACCTGTTTGCAGAGGCCCTACCCAGGCCTGCTGTGGTTTGTGGCATCTTGGCACAGAGTTCTGGCATGTAGCAAAACAGTTTTGCATGTCTTTTGAGTTCTGGGTCCCTCTGGAGGACCAGTTCCCTGTTTCTTCCTTTTTATCCTGTTCTGTGAGTGTCGCCCCCTTTTGCCTGGCGGCCCCTCCACCCACCCGCCATTTGAAGGCAGGTAGCTCACAGCCCAAGATGACGTCTGGGGGCTCCTTACAGCTCACCTCCATTGTGACACCAGGCCCTGAGAACTAGGGTTCTGGGGAAGGGGTTCCGGTACATTCCTTTCCCCTCCCGCTGTGCTGGTACTCACACCAGTCAAGTTTGCCCACTCACAGTGACCGACGCGGGTCCCTGGGAGATGCGTGTGTCAGGTCACGTGGTTGCACGCACAGCGGCCTCTTGGCAAAGGGTTCCTCCTCCTTTCACCCTTACAAAGCCCCATTGGGGAGGCGAGGAGGGCGGCACCTGGGAGCACCGTAGGACTGAGCTCAGCAGCTCCCAGCACCCCAGCCCTGTGCCCTTTCTCTCAGGTGGGGCCGGGGACCCCTGAGCTAGGACTGAGCTGGACCAGCCAGGGAGCCACGGTTTCTCACCCTTCACCGGGTGCCGAGTGGCTTGGTCATCAGGAGTCCGTGTCTCGCTTGCATGTCTGGGCTCATGTCGGAGGCCCAGCCCCCCACCCCTCCCCTTGCGTCCCACCCTGGCCTGTGGCTTTCACCCACCTCGCTGGTGAGAGGTCAGACCAAGTGTTCCCCGGGAGGATCTGGGAGCAGGTGGGGCGTCGATAGTGACGGGCGAGGGAGCATCTGGGACAATGTCTGATGTCCCTGAAGCCCTGTCCCATCGGTCTGACCTGGCACGAGAGGGAATTCTGTCCCCAAGTAGAGCAAGAGCAGGGGCCCCTCTCCCTCCCTGGGCACTGCCCAGGCCCGGTTTCCTTCTGGCCACTAGCTCATCCAGGCGTTTCCCTCGCAGAGGGGAACTGAGGCTTCCAGAATCCCCCGAGCTTACACCTGAACGCCAACCAGACCCACGGGGCTTTTCCCCACCTGGGGTGGCCCCCCGGCTGTGTTGAAGATCTGGGGTCCAAGCCCACTTCCAAAGTGGGAAAAATGATGAGCCTCGTCATCCTTCCTGAGACCGCAGCCAAGGGGAAACCCCTGTGCTTCCCAAAGACCCTCCCTGGCTTGCCTTCCCCGTGTTCCCATCTGTCTGGGACCAGAGAACGAAATGCCCCCACGCGGGCTCTTCTGAGTGGACATTCCTCTTCTGAGGACATCTGTAACGCTCGTGGCTCTTGGCTCAACATGCGTGTGTCTTGGGCCATTTTACACACATTTGCACCAGCCCCAGCCGTTGCGGTATTGCTGGCGGCAGCTCTTGTCAGTCCGTGCCCCCGTCCAAACGGGACCCCCTCTGGACCACCCCAGGCCTGGACTTGAACCCGCCTTGGCTCAGACCACTGGCCTGCTTGTGGCCTGAGATGCAGCCCCTTGCCTCTCTGTAATCCAAGCAGGACTTCTCAGGCCCTGGACTCGTCTTCATCATGGTGTTTGGGTTGGGAGAGGAAGCAAGGAAGGGGAGAGGGGGCCAGGGTTCAGCCTGCCCACAAGAATCAGAACCTGCTTCCCCTGCCTCTTCTGTTTCCAGAACTCACCAGAATGACCAACCTCAGCCTTTGGCAAGGCCCAGTTCTCTCTCCACAGGCTGATATTTCTGTGTGTTCATAGGCACCAGTCTGGGACCCGGGACAGGGAGTCAGCCCTCCAGGGAGAGGTTTCCCAGCCTGCCCTTCCCCTCTGAGGCTTCTCCGCTTTGCAGAACAGGCTTCCTTGGGGCCATCCCTGGCTCCCCTGTCACCTGCTCGTAACTTCTCCCTTTATCCCCACTTCCCTCCTCTGCCCCCACCCCCCTCACTCTCTGCTGTAGCCCACCTGGGCAGCAGGCCCCCGGCCCCTCCCTGCCCCCGGCTGCACCACTCTGAATTGCTTGGAGACCAGCTTTCATTTGCAGACGTTTAGATCCAGGAAGAACCAAACCCCTGCTTGCCCTGCAGACCTTAGTTACTTACTTGCTGGTGGAGCATTGGGAAGAGGTCATAGTAATTCGTCTTTGGCAGGACAAAAGAAAGAGGATGTGTGTAATTTTTTTTACATCTTAATTGCCATCCTCACCTGTGACTATTCTTTAGCATCCACATGACCAAAAGTGCATGTGTGTCCAATTGTCCAATCACGGCCACATGCAGGTACCTGGAGCCCACGGGTCACGGGCTCGACAGTGAGTTATTTCAGTCTGTGACTCACCTGCAGCACGCCCTTAGAGACCCAGGCTTCCCAAGTGGACCAGTCCACAGGATGAAGATTCCCTGGGTAGCCTTGACCCTGCAGAGAGAAGCATCACTATTTTCTTTGAAGGTCAGGTGGTGAAATTCTGGGTGGTGAAATTCCACCCAGCTCTTTCTTCCAGGCCACTGATCTTTCATGAAATAAAGGACCCCCTATCAGGGACATCCCTTGGCCTTATTTGTTCATCCCCACGTGTCCCCATCCCCAGAGCAGAGCTGGGAACTTGAAGTGGCCTCTTAGCTCTCTTCTCCTCATTTTCCTTTGACCAGCCAAAGAGAAGAATCTCGTCTTGACGTGGAGCCTCCCTCTTTCTCTCTACTTCTGCCTCAGTCAGCAGAAGTCCTTGGTTCATCTCAGATGACTAGTCTCTTGTATGCAGGAAACCTGGCTCTTAAGCCTACTGACTGCCTGTCCCTCTTTTCCCCTCCCGCCCTAGGGACTCCCACGTGCACACAACCAGATCCCCCTGAGCTCCCGCTCTTGGCCCCACCTGGGGCTGACTGTCCAACACACACTCGAAAGATGCGGAGTACACTTAGCACAGGACAATCACAGTCTCCAGCGCGCTAGAGCCAGGGCTGGCAAACGATGGCCCATGGGCCAGGTGGCTCTTACTTCTTTAAACTGGGGAAGAATTAAAAGCAGAATATTGTTCTGTGACACGTGAAAATCATATGAAATTCAGATTTCAGTGCCAGATAAAGCTTTATTGAAACACAGCCACAGCCATTCGTTCACCTCGTGCCTGTGGCTGCTTCTGTGCCGCAACGGCAGAGCTGGCCACTTCCAGCTGAGATGGGACGCCCTGCACAGCCCAGAATATCTACTACCTGGCCCTTTACAGAAAAAGCATTTGCCAGCCTCTGATCTAGGTGGTCGTCTCATTGAAGAATGAATTGACTTTTCCTTGGTTCCTGGGGGTGGAATGGGAGCCAGTGCATGGGAGTTATCAGGAGAGAGAATTTGTTTCGGCTGGGGAAGAACTTTTTGTCAGCTTGCCCAAGGTCCAGTGGGCTACCTAGGGAGGCCGAAAGCCCCCTGTCCTTGGAGAGGGGGAAGCAGAGGTTGAAAGCACTTGGTGCACATGGTATAAGGGGACTCAGGATTGGAAGCACTAGCCTTTAAGACCCCCTGAGATTTCCAAGACCTCTGGGCAATATTCCCATCCCTGGCTTGCTGTCCCTCACTTGTTCTCAATCTTGAGTCCCCAGTTTGCCTTCTCTGTCCTCACTCCTGCTAGCCTCCTCGTCACCCATCCCTCCCCCAAAGGCTGCTCTTGTTCCACTTCTCACTCACCCCCAAAGGAGATTCCTTCATGCTTGACTGACTCCAGCCCCTCCATGGCGGACCCCAGGGTCCCCCGGGAGAGGGATTCCCCAGACGCCCTGGACTGTGGACTGTATCAAACCCACCGCTGACTGATGCTTCCCTGCCATTGAGTTCCCAAGAGCCATGGACTTGAATTCCCAAGAGCCATGGACTTCAACTTCATGGGGGCAGGAGGGGGTGGTGGCTTGGCCGTCGAATGTGCTCCACAACCCAGGCTGAGGTGTTTGGTGACGTGGCGTTCGATTTTATCTATACCCTGGCTCGGTGGCAAAAGGAGTGGCCCTTGGTGAGCTGTGCTTTGGCTGTTTCCTTTTTCTACTTTGCCTATGAAATAAGGACATTTCCTTGTCAGCTCATGTAGACTCTCTCCCTGGCCCCCAGCCTCACCTCACTCCCCTTCCCCCAGCCCTCACCTGCACACACCTGGACACACCTGTAAAGGAAAAATCCCCATCTCCAAGGATTCCAATTCCAATGTGGAAACCTGGCATCTCTGAGGCTCTCGGCCTTCCTGGCTGCCCCCCTACTGTGCCGCCCCACAGTGGACCGCCTGCCCCTCCAGTCAGGTGCTCCTGATTAGCGACTCCGCTCTTGAGCCCTACAACCCATGCCTGCTTCTTGTTAGCACTAATTTTGGAAGTAGCTAGAAGCAGGTCATCGGTGGAAGATCGTCGGTCCTCCCTGCCCTCCCTCATTTGTCTATAGGCCAGCACCTAGCGTCTGACCTGCACACAGTAGGTGCTCAATGTATGTTTGCAGAATGCAGAGTGAGGACTGCTGGGCAAGAGCGAGGCCCTGGCACAAGCCCCATAGCCACAGAGGCTCCATCAGCAGGGCCAGGCGGGGTTGCGAGTCCCACTCGCCAGTTCTGTGTTGTGGATGCCACGTCGTCCCTAATGAGTCTGCCAGGTGTAAAGGGACATGGCTCGGAAAGGCAGGCCCGTCAACAGGTCAGGCAACCCAGGGGTCTAGGTCCTGGGAGGCAGGGAGGTGACCCACGTTTGCTGTGTGCCAGCCTCATGGTGGTCCTGAGAGGTAGGTGTCATGAGCCCCATTTCACAGTGAGGCAGCTGTGGCACTGAGACGCCAACTAGCCTAACTTAGCTTTAACTTGTAGAGCCAGTGTTGCCAGTTGGAGTCTTTGGGCTGGTCTGTTCCCAGGAACCCACTGCCATCTTTAGTGGTTTATGTGCAGCTGCCTGTTGGGACGTTACGCTCCCAGCCTGTGACTTTTATTTGCAGCTTGTCACCAGGAGAGAGGGAGGGCAATCAGAGTCATTGAGGCGAGGGTGCAGGGGAGGGCGGGGACCCTGGTGGAAGTTTGCTTGGAAGTTCCCACTTGTGTGCGCAGACTGACAGGCTGCCAGAGGCTGCCTGGATTTCCAGGAAATGTGCGTGGGGGTTGGCAGAGCTCCTCCCGGCTCCTCCAGCACCTCTGCTCCAAGCAGCCTGCGCCCTCGGCTTGCCGCTTGCCCGCCTCCCTGCTCTCCTCTCACTGGCTCCTCTGTTCCCGAGAGCCCCATCCACCAAGCAGGGCTCTTCTCTCTCAGCATGGGCAGGGTTCCTTCCTTCCTGCTTGTTGGAGTCACGCGGCCCCCTTTCCTAACACCAAGAATATGAAAGAGTTACCTCTTTAGGGTTGGGGTGGCAGCTCTCCGCCTACTGAGGACTCAGTGGGGAGAAACGGGCCCCATCAGGGAACACGCCTGGTTTCGGTCAGACCCAGGCCTCCCAAGCAGGTTTCACGGAGCTCTAATTCCCTGAGAGGCTAGCGGGTGGATGTTGCATTCTTGAAAAGGTTTGGGGGAAATATGCTTTGTAAATGCCAGGTCAAACAAGATTAAACTGACGTCTTTATTGTACCACGTTCAGCGCTTTTAAGACACTATCGTGTTTGACTCTAAAAGCCTGATAGCAGGCTGCCCTTTTCCCAGCTTTCTCAGGCTGGCTTCCAAATCCACAAGATCAACCTCTGTAAATTCGTGGTGATATCTTACATGGCACTCAGGGAGCAAAATGCCAATGGACTGGCCCACAGAAAAGAGCTGCTAGGAGATGTGGACGGGGTGTCACCTCACTCCCCTGAGGGCTGGCACTGCTGAGGACGAGCAGGGAAGCTGAGGCACGATGCTGCCAGGCAGACAGGCAGGGCTGGCGGTGGAGGGCGTGACAGCCTGCCATTCCTGCTCTTCCCTTCCTCAGGCCTGCAGATGGTAAACCCCATTCCGTGCATGTGGACATTTGTCCCATGCATAAAGACACCATGAGGGAAAACTGTGGCTGATCGTGTCTTCCAGTGGAGGGGTCAGCTTCTCTGTATGATGGTGGTTTCCCCAACATACCATCGCTTAGAGACCATTGTGGGAATGATATAGGATATCACGCCCCCAGAGGAGTCTGCTAGGTCTTCAGATGAATTTTTGTCTTCAGTCAGGCCATTGGGATGACCCTTAAAGAACATCTGGTCCAAGAAAAGCTAATATGTAGCAGTTCTGCCACCACTGGCCCGTCCTGGTCCCTTGGCAGGCATTGCTAATCAATCAGCAGTTAATCAGAGTTGCTCATTGAGATGCACATGAGTGACCATCCCCAATCTCATGCCTCCTTCTCCATTCAGAGAGGCAGGAACTGAGACCCAGAGAGGGAAGGCCGGTTTCCCCAGGTCAGGGCCCTTCTTAGTAGCAGAGGTGGGTTTAGAACTCAGATCTCTGAAATTTCCAGAAGTCTTTGCTGCAGTCTACCAGGGCCCCTGCAGAAGTTTATTCTCAGTCAGGGAACTTAGAAAATGCAGAAGGAGTCTATCCTTAATAACGCAAATTCTATTTGGTAATCTGCCTGCTTGGAGAGAAACCATTTATCTTCCCGGGAACGGCTTCGCCCCGGGGCCTGAATGCTATCCCCAGCCTCGTAACAGCTGGGCTGAGGGTCTGGCATGTGCAGACCTTAAGGAAACTGTGTGTGAGCATGAGTGTGCCTTGGAGGGCGGGCGGCGGGGAGGGCTGCTGTTCACTGGAAGCTGTTTGTGAAAATTCTACGGTAGTTCAATCTGGATGCCCAGAAAGCCAGGGAATGCTGCACATGTGAGAGGAGGGATGGGGAGCTGAGCTCCAGTTGCCCTTGCACGGAAGACTTAAAATCAAGGTTTCACCCACATAAACTCCTTTGGAGTCGTATCTGACCACCAGCTCTGATCCTGAGCACCTGAAGGGTACCTCCATCTGCTGCTGCTTCATTTCCTTCCTCTCCAGGTTCCCCACGCCCTCCCCTCCTGCCCGATAACATCTCCCCTGGACCATGAGAGGAGGACAGAGTTGCACAATAGTAGAGATGAAAAATAGCTGCCTTGTAGTTAGCTTAAATTAGCTCAGAAGAATGGCCCCCTCCCTCCACTGAGCGGGCAGCAATTGTTTGTGCCAACGTGCTATTTGCATCCAGCCTCCTTAGATTTGAAAGTCTAATGATTAAAAACAAATCTTAGCTTTTCTTTTCTACCACTTAAAAGAAATCAACTAGGCAGGTTCTTCTGGTTTAAAAATACCCTAACCTCCAGGGTGAGAGGGGGCACTTTGGAAAGGCTGGTGCCAGGATATCATGAAGGAGCCCTGGCAGACAAAAGCCAGAGAAGCCTTCTCCTGGTGGCGGGTGACAGGCTGGCCAAGGTGGGAGAGGGGCCTTTTGCATCCGCACACGGATGCCAGCGTTCCGGGCTGGCTTGAAATCCTGTGGGCTTATCATGTCATCGGCCATTCTTTCAATGGTTATCCACTGAGCCCTGGGCCTTCAGTGATGAACCAAACAGTGTCCCCTTCATTTTGAAGCTTAGAGCCTAGCTGGGGACACAGGCAAGAGACCAACAAACAACAGCTCATCAGTTTACAACGTGCATAGAACCATGGAAGGAAAACTCATAGGGGTCCAGCAGCATGGCGGGAAGGGGCTGTTGTGGCTGGAGCAGCTGGCCAAGGGCCTTCTGTGGAGGGTATTTACATTGAGCCCTGGAGGACGGGGTGCTCTTCCCAGGCCTCGCCACTACTCCCATTTGGGGCCAGTTACTTCTTTGTGATGGGGCCGCCCTCTGCCCTCTGCCCTCTGCCCACTAGATGCCGGTAGTGCCCTCCCTCTACCCAGATGAGACAACTAAAATGTCTCCAGACATTGCCACATATTCCCTAGTGGACAAAATCTGCCTGACTGAGAACCACTGTTCTAGGCAGAGGAATCAGCAAATGCAGACACCACAGGGTGAGGAAGGGCTAGGTGTGGCTGAGGAGAGGGTGGCCGAGTGGATGCGCAGGGCATTGGAAGAGTTGGGCTGGGGTAGGAGGGGACGGCCAGGCTGGGAGGGTCTCCCAGGCCAAGGTGCAGGGCGAGCGTTCTCTTCTAAGGGAAGGCCGTGGAAGGGTTTAAGGGTAGCGTGTGGCTGGCTGATTTCCGTTGGTTTGAGCCAAGGGGTAGGCACGAGGGCTGGCGTGGACCATCTCCCGGTCACGTCATGGGGGTTCAAATCCAATGCCCTGCCATCTGCAGGCTTCCATGGGAGGAAAAGGAAATCTGACGGGGGAAACCGAAACTCGAGGAGGAGGGTCCTTGAGAAAATACAGCATGGAAATAGGTTTCCAGTGCACCAGTCAGCCTCTTCAGCGGGTTGAAGGCTGCCTAGATAGGATGTTCCTTGGCCTTCACCATGTCCACAGGCAAGATGCCGGCTGGAACCCCAGGTCATGGGGACGCACATGACCCAGAGGTCGCCCACCCAAAGCCGGGCTCTCCCCCAGTGCTGTCCCCCAGGTTCCTCCAGGGCAGCCCACTCCATCCTCCCCCTGGCCTAGGAAGCAAATCCTCTTCCTGACTTTAAGGCACTGGGCAATGCTGGAGCTGCCTTCAGGGGTTACTCGGGGAAGGCCCCTCTGCCTTTCCCGGGAAGGAGAATCCCCCAGATCGATATTTGAGGGCCCCTGCCACCCACCCCAGCCAATCCCTAGTTAACTGAGGAGACAGGGTTTAGTTAGGTCAGTTTCCAATGACTCTGTGTGTTGAGATGAAGCAATAAAATAGGTGATTCTGACAAGATGTGGCCACACAGTCCCCTCCACGAGGAGGGATTGGGGGTGGAGGCAGGAGACTGGTGTGAAGAGCTCCCTGGATCCTGCTGTCCTACCCCTAGATTCAGATCCCCAGGGGTTCCAGAAGTCCAAGGTGGGGCGTGGAGGGAGTAGAGGTGAGAGGTGCTGCAGAGGACTGGGGCTTGGAAAGTTGCTTTGGAAATTGTGGATGCACAGCCAAGCACCTTCCAAGAAGGAGGCCGAGACAGCTGGGGGTCTGTCCCCTGAGGGGGCCAACCTGCCTCCCACCCCAGTTCTGCCCAGCTTGAGGCAGTGGCAGCTTCAGTGCGTCCTGGACAATTAATGCAATGCATTGGTCCTCCAAGTTCTAGCCATTTTCCTCTGTTTATTTTTCTACCTGTGTTGCAAAAAATAACAACAATAATAAAATGGGTACACATGAACTCGTGTAAGTTCAAGTAACTGCTATGTAGCTACCGTGTAGACACCAGCGTACTCTGATGCACTTGTCCTGCCACACCACGGCCCGATCCTGGGCAGCCCGCTGGGTAGTCCCCAGCTGGACTGGGGCCTTAAGGGAGGGGACACGGCCAGCATGGGCTGCCTCCAGGCCAGGTCTAAGCACAATTGTGAGATGGTCCCCTCCACCTCTTTTGTCAGCAGTCCTCTGTGAGGGTCATCCCTCAAGACCCCCGTGCCCCCTCCCCCAGGGAATGGCATGTGTTTCTCTTCCGTAAATACCCTGACCTTGCTGCCAGGATTAAATCCTCATCAAACCCCAACGCTTTGCGCACACGGGCTGGAAGCCCACCTGGTGGCATTTCAGGCAGGGTGTCCTCTGAGTCCCACTTCTGAGCTGTCATTCAGCTGGGTCTTTCCTCCCCATGAGCCTCCCATAGCGACCCCACATCCACAAGGCTTTGCTTCCGTGCCGTAGCCCTCTAGTACCACTGCTCCGGTTTAAAATGCTCCCAGTTGAGTAGCTGAAGGATTCTAAGAAAAGCTTCCTCATATTTCAAAAGCTCATGTCTCCACACTTGATACCCCCTTAGCAGAACCCAGCGTCAAGACACCCCTATCCCTTCATCCCCAAAGGTTCATTCCGTATTCTCACTCAATAAATATCTATTGAGTACCTCCTGTGCTCCTAGAAAAATGGGCAAGAAAGGTGGGCCTTGCCATTAGGGTATCTCCTTGACTCCAGGCACCCTAACGGCAAGTCCTGATAGGGGCCCACGAGGAAAATCTAACCCAGACAAGATACCTCAAATGAAAGCTGCTCAGAAAGGGGATTTCAGAAACTTGTTTGGAAAGATGAGATGAGTAGAATGGGCATGGGAGGTAGGGAACAGAGTCCAGGTGGAAGGAACAGCCTATGTGCATGCTCAGAGGCAAGACCATGATTTCTTGGGGTAACTCCAAGTGGCTAAAAACTTGGCTCCTGGTACTGTACTTGCCCAGTCCTCCCCTGCTTTGCCCCATGCCAGGTATTGGAACTTGGGAGACTGCATCCCCAAGCAGAAGGTACCCTGGCTCAGACATGGAGACCTTGCCTTCTCTCCCTGCCATGCACTGGTCCTACTCTTGGCCTTGGCATCCTGCAGAGGAAGATGTCCCAGGAGAGTTTTGTGCTTGCTGGAGTTGGGCCAGTCGCTAGGCTTCCTCTGCTGGGAGGAGATTCTCTTTGCATCTCTCTCTGGCCCTGTGGGCCTCTCTCTGGCTGCCTGCCTCCACCTGATGGAGGTTGTGTCTCCCAGTGCCCCTACATTGGGGTGCTCAGTTCATAGGCACCTCTGCTATAGATGGGTTGGCCATCAGCCCTTCTCTCTAAAGCCTTTTCTCCACTGTCTTTGCTTCTACTTCACTATTCCTCTACCTTCTCTTGTGACCCATGTGTCTCTGGTCCCTCTGAGATCCACAGATCTGTCCAGCCACACCAGAAAACCTCCCTTGGCAGACTCCCCATGGCTTCCTCCCTGGAGAGTTTATGTCACTCTATGCATAGGCCACTGGAGTCTTGAGGTCAAGGACTTCCATGAAGATGGAAATCTATTGATGGAAAGACTCTACACCAAGGGTCTCCCACAGGTGTGATTGGCAAAATGCTGGTTCATTACAGGAACGTCTGAAGAAGACCTAGAGATCATGATGGGCCACAAGCCAAGTCTGCAGTCAATAATGTGTCAACTCTGGGGATGGGATGGTATATCCCACTGCCCCTATAATTACATGTCAGGGCGTGAAGGATAGGAAACAGCGTCTTTGCTGACTGCAGGACTCTCAGGGCAGGTGTGGTTGCAGTAAATTAGCAGGTCTGGTTCACCTGCTTCGACTTGACTCCTCTTGCGTTTCTTGAGGCACTTCTTGTGGATAATGTCCTCATCAGCTTTCCAGTGTCAGCAGTACCCCCAGAGCATTCCTTGGATTTTTGTGGCCTCGTGCAGTCCACCAGCACTTAGTACATCCCTAACCCTTGATGTTGTTGAAGGGAGGAAATGAGGTGATGAAGGTCAATAGCATCGTGCAATACCTGGCACGCAGTAGGTGCTCTGTCAATGTGGTGTCTCCTTTCAATCACCCAACCGAAAAGTCCTCCAGAATTCCACCTCTAGAGACATTCCTAGAAAAAATGGGGACTGGAAGGAAGAGGTGGTGGGTATTATCCATTTTCTTAGGTATCGGTGACCTGGTAGACATGGGGGCGGATGCCCAAGTCTCATCAGGATCCCCCCCCGCTATTGTGGAGCTCAGTATCCGTAAGGTAGCAGGGAGCTGGGGAGCCGCTGGCAAGACCAGCCCCCCAAAATCCTCTTAGAGGTGGGGCATTCTTCCTTCAGTGCCCATGGCTGAGGCCAAGGGGGTTCACTGGGGCAGATAAGGCTGGTCCCATCAGGACAGTGTCCTTGTCCACACCCAGGCAAGGTGAAAAATCCCCTAAACTCGGCGGTCAGTAGTCCAACCACAAGGCTCTCGTTTCTCTCTCCCCAGGCTGTGGGCTTGCACTCGGGTCTACCCGTACACTGTCGCATGATTCATTCCGTTGATTGCTCTCCATGTTACTGACCTTACGAAAATTCCTCAATTGTATAAAGGCTTTCTCTCTATGTAAATTATGCTATTACCTTTTTTCTATCCACAATATATATACCTATAAATAGTATACATATATATATTTATTATTATTACATAAAGACTGATTCTTGTACAGACTGACGCGGACCAATGGCCCATGTTGTTTTCTCCATGTGTGTCTGTGCCAACTGTTGCAGAATGATTAATGTAAGAAGTCGATTTCATGTTTTCCTTTGGGGCCACTTCTCTCCTTGCCTTGCCCTTCTCTCTCTCCATCTCTGTCTCTGTCTCTCTCTCACTCGTTGGCAGTTCAGCGTTGCTGGGAAAGAAGTCGATTCAGATGCCATCCAGGAAAGGAAGGCCAGCTGGATGGAGGGTCCACTATGTATATTTGTACAGAATCATTTATAAAGTTTTCTACACTTCTCAAAAAAGTATTTCTAACTTGGGCTGTTGGACAAGTTGTGAGCCTCTGAGCCGGCAAGCCTATTGTTTCTTGTGTTTAGTGCAATGTTTAGTGAGAATCCAATGTCTGAACTATTTATGCCAATAAAGAATTTGAGAATTACTGCATCGCACTGCCGCCAAAATAGGTCTGAATTCTGTTGTTGTCTGTTGTGCAGAAGGATTCTTGTGATGTGACATTGGCCGATGTGTCGGTCAGCGATAGCCGTGATAATACTGCATAACAAACCTCCCTCAAACTCAGTGGCTTACAACAACAAGCACTGGTTCTCATGCTCCTGAGTGTGTAAGTCTAGGTTGGGCTTAACTGAGAGGCTCCTGTTTAGGCTTCAGGTCGGGTTCAAGGCTGAAGGGGCGGCTCCATGGGCATGTTCTTTCTGTGGCTGGATCACCAGAATGTAAGAGCCAGCGAACCTGATCGAGCACATTCAAGGTGTCTTCTCAAACCATGTCCACTAACAGTCCAGTGGCCAAACCAAGTTACGTGATCCAGCCTTTCAAAGGGCAGGAGGTGTAATCTCCCTCCCGGCATGGGAGGGGGAGAGAAATGAATGTTGGCTGAACAGTAATTCAGATTATCCCAGCCTGGTCAAGTATTCTTCCATCTGGCTGACAACAATGGGGTTTTCTCCTTAGGGATGAATATGGCACAAATGCATAAATGCACACACACAAACACACACACACACACAAATATGCCCTCTCCCCAAACTGAGCACTTGCTCTATGACCAGCCCAGGAAACACACACAACCTTCCAATTCCACTTTACAGACTAGGAAACCGTGTGCAGAGCAGTGAAATAACCAGCCCAACCCCAGGCAACACTCCAAAGCTCACTCTCTTTTGACAACATGCACAGCATGAGGTGCTTCTAAGAACCTCAGATTTTAAAGCTCACTTTACAAAAGTTCTTTAGTGAAAAGAGATCTCATCTGACCTTGAAAACATGCCCGTGAGGCAGAGACTATTCAGTTTATTCAACAGCAGAAGGATTTGAGAGATGGGGAGATGAGCTAGAGGGCAACCCCAACTGGATCCCAAGTTTCTTGGCTCCCAGCTCCCTCCCTGGAGACCGTGCTACTGAGAGATGGGAGGTCCTGCCTCATAGGGCCTGGAAAGTTCTCCTGGCCCACGCTTCAGGCACAAGAAGAGCCAGTTGGGGCAATAGTTAAGACCAGGGTCTTTGGATTCTCACAGAGCTGGAATCAAATTCTAGCTCTATCATGCACAAGCTGTGTGGTCCTGGGCAGGTCACTGAGCTTCTCTGAGCCTCTATTTTCTCATGGGTAACATGGGTGTAATTATGTAACCTCTATTACTTACCTCCCAACCTTGTAAGGATTAAATGGGTTAATATACGTACTTAGAGCAGTGCCTAGCGCCTAGTAAGTCACTGCAGATGTTAGTTGCTGGTGGTAAGGTTTTATTCCAGGGATGGCTGTGGTGCAGCTCAGCTTTGGTGACTGAAGAGCAAGCTCCACCCCAAGCGGCCTTCGGCACCCCAGAATAGCCCATCTCTGATGGCCTAGAGTCAACCTAGGCCCTGACCCACTCCTGATCTCTCTCTCACTAATCCCAGAGATTAAGAGTTTCCCATTTACCAACCCACCTTCCCAAGTGTGATTTCTTTTCCCATTCACCACAACGCAGTGGGATGGGTGATATGAGTTGCCCCATTTTACAGATGGGGAAACCAAGGTTCCAGAAGTGAAAGTCTCCTGCAGGACCTGAATTTCAGTCCTGGGCTAAACCACTTAGACCACTGTGTGACCTGTTTGGGCAGCAGTGTCAATTTTCAGAGCCTCAATTTCTTTTACTATAAAATTGGCATAGTAATCACCCTCCTTTAGAGAGCGATGGCCAGGATTAAAACAAGTAAAATACTTAACATAATTCCTGGCATGAACAGCCAGTAAACATTAGATATTTCAAACCCAGATCTGACATTTAGCTCTGGACAGTGATGACATGGGGAGGAGGCATGAGAGACAAGACCAGAACCTTCCAACCCCATCTCTCCTATTTCCAGCAGAGGAAGAGGGGACAGAATCTTCCCTGGGGCCTGGGAATAATTGATGGTCCCAGTTCTGGCTTGTGGTCCTCTGTGGCTGCAGGGCCATCATCAATCAGGCACAGCAGGTGTTGAGCTGAGGGAGGGAGGCCTTGCAAGTCATTGGCACTGAACAGCTCATTAACCTCCGTGCACAGGCTGCAGGGAAGTGCCTTGGAGCTGGAGACACAAGCATAGATGAGGCTGCCCGTCTACCCGGGTGGCAGGCACAAGGCCTCTCAGACCTTCTGATCCCTGGGGTTCCTCTCCAGCTTCACCCAGACGTCAGATCCTCCCCAGCCTACCCACGTCTCCTATCAGCGTGCTCCCAGGCCCAGTGCTAACAAAGCGTGTTTTCTCATTGAATCCTCATCCTAGTCCTAGGAAGCATATACCCTGTTGTCCCCATTATGCAGATGAAGCAACCGAGGCTCAGAGAGTTCAAGCAACTTGCCCAAAGTCACACAGTGGTAAGTGTGACGCCAGGATCCAAACCCAGACAATGTGATACTGAAGCCCATTCTCTGAGCCATACGCTGGACTGCCTCCCAGGAAAGCAGACAGTGATTCAAGTGATGGCAATGAATCTGTGATTCTCAACAGGGGACCACGATGCCCCCAGAAGACAATTGGCAGTGTCTGGAGACATTTTTGTTGGTCAGAACTGTTGGGGGTGCTGCTGGCATCTAGTGGGTGGAGGTCAGGGAGGCTGGTAACCATCCTACAGCTCCCTCATGACTCAGATTTATCCAGCCCAAAATTTCTCAGTTGAGAAACCCTCCTATAAATGTTGCTAAGTACCGGGCATGGAGGAGACGGCCGGCCTGGTTTAAAGCAGGAGCAGCCAGGAACGCCTTCATGGAAGAAGCCACGGCATCCATTCCCATTTAATAGATGCCTCAAGAGAAGCTATATGAATCGTTAAGGAGCGCACTCGGGCTCAAGTTCATGGCTGCTGAACTCTTTCTGTGGGGCGGGCCTTGGCTGGGGAGGCCACCAATTACGCATTCAGCAATTGTGCGTTCATACTTAAGACTCGCTTAATCCCAGCCCTTGGAATAGGAAGTATCTTCCCATCGTGTAGCTGTGGAAGCTGAGGGTCAGACGGCGGGCATACGTGTTCAAAGCCATACAAACAGAAAGGGGCACACCTGGGATTTGAACCTGCACCTGCAACATGCACAGGGCCACAGTTTCAGAACAACAAACAAAAGGCGTTAACCTCAGGTATTGACAACCCTCGGGGTGCAGGCAGGTAAGCCCTTTTGAGTCTGAGGCCCAGCCATAAACCAGTAAACCACTTAGCAGCCCTGTGACCTTGGGCAAGTCACTTCACCCAGCAAGTTGATGTGAAGCAATCAGACCCTGGATCCAGCATGGCCCTAAGTGTGTTCCCTCCTAAGCCTCCTTTCCTGAAATGAGCCCTGGGCCTTTCCTACATCTTCCATGGGGCTCTGGGAGGTCCAAGCACAGCCAAGATGGAGGTGACGCAGGTACGGCCTCTGCAGGAGGTGAAAGCTCCAGGTTGGAGAGGGCCCAGACCCTCTTCTCAAGGGCCTGCAGGTTCCAGGGGTAGCCTGGGGTCTGGGAAAATGAGTACTGGCTCCAGCCTGGGCCCTCCCCACTGTCAAGCCCCCACCTTGCCTTCCAGGAACTGACCTCCACATGCTCACACAAGATACTTGCACATGGTTGTCTACATGCACACACCTGCATCCACATTGGCCCACTCTCAGATGTGCAAATTCCCACACACTCACCCCACACACTCACGCCCCAGTGCCCACAAGCTCCCACAAGCTCCTGATTGCCCCCATTCCCTCCCCCACAGGCCAACGGCCACCCCTGGCCACCACTTCCCTCTCCTGGGGCTGGAAACCTGCAGGCCTTGCTTGACATTTGCATTAGTGTCTCCAAAACTTGCCCAAAGGCACCCTTTTCTCTGAGCAATCTGGGATTGTATCTCCTGGGGGTGGGTTTCTGGTTCTAGGCCTGCAGTGGGCTGGGACTCAAATGCAAGAGTCCCTGCCCTTGCAAGGGCTCTAAGTTATCACAGCATTTAACAATTGGGTCATTGTTTCCCTGGCACCATTTATAACACAGGAAGCACTCCTGGGGATTCTCAGCTGCTAACCAGGCAAACAAGGAAAAATACATTCAGAGCCCCCTACCTCTCCCCGAAAAAACCAGGGACTTCACCCATGCCTGGAGTTTTTCTGAAATGTTCTGAGGGGTTCGTGGGTGCAGTCAAAATGCAAAAGGGCACATTAGTCAAAGTCCATGAAGCACTGCAGCACTTGTCAGAGCCTTTACTGTGCTCATGTACATTGTAACTCTCCCAGACCGGGGGTGGGGGGGGGTGGGGGATGGGAATGTAGACTATGTATGTAGGTTTTGCAATTTACTTAGCCCCAGAACCCTCTGTTCACAGTATCATAGAGGATTCGTGTTCCATGGAACACTGAAAAACACTGCCCTAAGCCACGGGAAAGAATCAGAGTGTATTGGACTCTTTACAGACCATGTAGTCTAATGGTCCGTGTTTTTCTTGGACCACTAAATGAAAAAGAAAAAAAACACTTTAAGGGAACTGATAGATTGCTGCCAGCTTTTTATTTTGCCAAGCATATAAAAAATCAAAATATAAATAACAACAAAATCTCTCCAACTTTCTATCACCATGGTTTTATAAAAGAAAAGCTTTTCACACACACAAAAATGAGGATGCCCATAATTTGAGGGATAAAAATTTAAATACCCTTATATGGTTCTCATTTCTCCAAAGGCCAGTGAACAACCAGCCCATATGCAAGTGTTTGGGAACCACCTGCTTTGTGTTTAAACCCCGGCTCTAAGGTTGGATGCTCCAGGTTTGAACTCCAGCTCTTCCACTCACCATACCCTCTCCCCTGCTTCCACAGGTTTTTGCTTCTAACAGCTGCTCCTGTGCCTCTCTTGGGAAGACTGTCTTGGGGCTGCTGGAGCTGCTCGCAGGGCAGCCCTTAGCCAGGGCTGGCTGGAGAAGAGGAAGTACTAAAGTCCAGCGTCCCTTGCCTGAGCTCTGCGGACCCCTGCAGGGTCAGGCAGAGGCTGGGACTTTGTCCAAAATCATCCTCTTGTTTGACTTCTTCAAACCATTCCCTGTTCTGTTTCCCCCACTCCCTTACCCCTCTCTCCTGGGTAGGCAGCCAAGAAAGGCTGCTATTTGCCATTGATGTTATTGTGGCTGTTGGAATCTAGGTGTCTTTGGACTTTGTCGTGACTGTCCCCAGCCCACAAACCCAGGAGGTGAGTTTCATGCCAGAAAGGCTGGCTATGAGAATGTAAAATGGCGCAGTCACTGCGGAAAGCAGTGTGGCAGCTCCTAAAAAGTTAAAGATAGACTCACCATATGACCTGGCAATTCCACTCCTAAGCATAGATCCCCCAAAACTGAAAACTGATACTTATACACCAAAGTTCATAGCAGCATTAGTCACATCACCAAAAGGTGGAAACAACCCAAGAGTCCGTCAACAGATGAGTGGGTCAACAAAATGTGGTATATCCACACTATAGAATATTATTCAGCCTCAAGAAGAAATGAAGTTCTGAGACCTGCTGCAAGTTGGATGAACCTTGAAAACGTTATGCTGAGTGAAATAAGCCAGGCACATAAGGGAAACTACTGTATGACTCCACTTGTAGGAGATACCTAGAAATAGCTCATTCATAGAGACAGAAAGTAGATTAGAGGTTTCCAGGAGGAAGGGAGAGCTGGGAGTTGTTCCTTGGTGGGTGTAGAGTTCTGTAAATTTTGTCAGTTTTTAAAAAATAAAATCCATTGAAAAACAAAAAGAAATGCTGGAGGGAGGGAGGAAGGGAAGGAGTAGGTGAAAGAGAAAAGAAAGGCCAGCTAGGGAGTCATGGCCGACCCGCAGTCTCCTCACCTGGAAGCCGCAGACCCAGCCTCTGCCCTGGTCCTCCCACTCAGGCCAAGGATTACTCCCTAAGGCAGAGGCTGGAGCCTGAAACTCCGGGGCCAAGTCCCTCTAGAGCTGGACTCCCCCCCCTCTGACTTTGCATTCGGAAAGGAGAGAGCTTCAGAGACCTCCACCAACACCTCTAAAGATTTCGATTTAATTTGTTTTTTCTGCTCATTCTATAACAGCCTCTGATTCCAAAGCAGCAGCCTTGGCTGTGGGGTTAGGCTTGGGGCCAGGGGCCTGCTATTTTCTAGAGCTTAGTTCAGGTCCTTCCTGGGTCTTTGTTCTGTGTGCCATTATCCAATCTCAATGAGGTTTTGTTTGTTTTTTAAAGAAAATCCGATGCCACTTAAAGAACAAGAGCTAGAAGTAAGGAATTGTTTCTTCAAGAAACAAGAAATTGTTAACATCACTTTGACAGGGAGATAGACAAGAAGCAGCTGAGCGATGTCCTGGAAACTGGCCTGGGAATGAGGCGGGTGGAGCAGCTTCAGGGACTGCACCCAGATGGGTGATTGCTTTAGTACGTGTGAAATGAAGTCCTCCTAGGGACAATTTAATGTCTTTTCTGTTGTTTTTAAAATTCTGATGTAGGTGTTCCCTTTGGGTTACTCTTTTTACTTTTTTTTCAAGTGAAATTCATATAATATAAAATTAACCATTTTAAAGTGAACAATCCAGTGGCATTATCTAGCATAGTCACAGGGTTGCACAACTACCACCTCTCTCGAGTTCCAAAAACTTTCATCACCCCAAAAGGCGACCCCTTAGCAGTCACACCTCCTTCCTCCCTCCACCCAGCCTGGGCCACCATCAGTCCATGTTCTGCCTCTACAGATTCACCTATTGTGTCATTTCATGTAAATGGAATCATACAATATTTGACCTTTTGTGTCTGTCTCCTTGCACAGAGCATAATGCTTTCGAGGTTCATCCCACTTGTAGCATTTATCAGAACTTTCCTCCTTTGCATGGCTAGACCATGATTTGTTTACCCATTCGCCCACGGATGGACACTTGGGCTGTTTCCACCTTTTGGCTCTTGTGACTAGTGCTGCTGTGAACGTGCATGAACGTGTAAGGCTGGCTGTGTTTCCACTTGCAACATACATGAAAAGACGTTTTTCCCCATCGCTGATGTCTCTGTCTTGGAATAAAACTTTAGATCATTGAAAGGAGTGAAAGTTACTCTTCTTTACAGCAGGGGTCAGTGATCCACAGCCCCCAAGCCAAATCCGACCTGTCACCTCCTTTCCTACACACCGGGAGATAGGATTGATACATTTAAGTGGTTGGAGGGGGAAAAAAACAAGAGAAGAAGATGTTACACATGAAAATCACACGGAACTCAAGTTCCAATGTCCATAAATAAAGTTTTATTGGGACACAGCTATCACCATGTGTTTGCCTCCTGTCTACGGCTGCTTTTGTGCTACAACAGCAGAGAAAGTTGCAGCAGAGACCCGGATGACCCACGAAGCCGAAAATATTCACTTCCTGGCCCTTCACAGAAAACGTTTGCCGGCCTCTTCGCTGCAGCATCAACATGCTGTCAGCACACACAAGGGAAGCAAGAGACAGGCCTAGTCAGGGTGGAAGGGGCGAGGACATCCGGCCAGGTTGGGTCA
>JAQZBX010012527.1:0-25371 GCA_029593785.1 Cabassous unicinctus
TGTGCACTTTAATCACAATTGGGCCCCTAACAGTACTCTATATTACTGTGATATTTTGGGTTTTCTGTGGTGAAAGTCTTGCTCCAAATCTTCTCCCAACTCGCTAAGCCTCCATTCACCCTGCATGCCCCCTTCAATTCCGCTCCACTTTTCTTCTTTCTAGCCAGACCTCTTTGCTTCTTTAACACCCATGTGTAGGAAAGGACACTCCTCCTTGCTAAAGGCTATATTGCTATTTGCCCTTCTCACTTCCAAGAAACACCTCTAGTGTCTGCTGTTTAATTTGCATCTTCAAATAGTGACTCTATTATTGCCCAGTTCCTTTCCTTCAAGCATTAAGACCAGGCCAGAACAGATGATTCCGTCTCTAACTCTTCATTTCCCGGCTGCACCTTTGCTGAAACTGCTAATAAGCAGCAGAATAGGCAGCAGCAGGCCGGAGACGAGGCGGCGGGGACGCTTCGCTCATCCACAGGCAGCGTGTCCGGGACAGAGCATGCGGCAGGGACACAGCCCCGTCTCTTGATTACGTTTCTCCTCCCTTTTCTAGTCTCCCCGATGCCAGGGTTACTTCTATGAACAGACTGAACTATTGCTTTCCGTGTATTCCCTTGCAGGCTGGCTGGCAGAATTGCTTGTGTTCCAATGTCAGGAATCTTAGAGTGTGTGCCTTTGTTTCGTAGCTCTCTCTGTGGCCTTACACAGAGCTACATATTAAGTGAGTGTGTGTTTGTGTATGTGTATATGTATGTATATATTTATCTTATTCTACATTTCTTCATCTGAAAATAATTCTCATCTTGCCCCCAAAATAGAAAAAAAAAAAACGGTACATTTTGAAAACGTGAATTACTAGCACATTTGCAAGGCATGTTCCTATACTTTGTGTAATTTAACCTCGCAGCACAACTGTGAGTTTACATTATTACTTACAGTTTACATGGGAGGGATTGAAACTGGAAGGGTCTCACTGCCCGGTCGGCTCCTGTGCCTCAATTCCCCGCCCAGGACTCTGAGTTCCTTGCTCTCCATTTCTGCTCGCCTCATGGCTTTTGACAAAAGAAAACAAAAAGCACAATGAAAAGATGCTCAACACAACATTGGCCATTAAAGGAATGCACATTAAAACCACAGAGAGATACCATTTCATACCCACTAGAATGGATGCTTTTAAAATATGGAAAACTACAAGTGCTGGAGAGGACGTGGAGAAATAGGAGCACTCCTTCCCTGCTGGTGGGAGTGTGAAAGGGGGCAGCCAGCGGAAGACAGCTTAGCAGCTCCTCAGAAAGCTAAGCATAGAGCTACCAGAGAACCAGCAATCCCACTTCCAGGAGTATACCCAAAAGAATTGGAAGCAGGGACTTGAACAGATATTTGCACAACAACTTCCTAGCGGCACCACTCAGAATTGCCAAAAGATGGAAGCGACCCAATTTATAACCAAAATGTGATATATAAACTCAATGGCAAATAAAAAATATTTTAAAAAATAATAAACACAATGGAATATTATTCAGCTGTGAAAAGGAATGACCTTCTGATACATGCAGAAACATGGATGAACAATGAAGATGTCATGTTGAGTGAAATAAGCCAGACACAAAAGGACAAATATTGTATGATCTCACTGATATGAAATAATTGGAATAAGCAAACTCATAGAGTCAGAATATAAAATATAGGTTACCAGGAAATGAGGTGGCGGTAGGGAATAAGGAATCCAGGCTTAAAATGTAGTTTCTATTTGGGATGATGGAAAAGTTTTGGTAATAGATAATTGTGGTGGTAGCACAACATTGTGAACATAATGAAAAGCACCAAATTTTAAATTTGAATGTGGTTAAAAATGGGAAAATTTTAGGTTGTGTATATGTTACTAGTATAAGAATTTTTAAAAATCCATGGAACTGCACAACACAAACAGTGAACCCTAAGTTAAACTAGAGGCTATAGTTAATAGTATAATTATAAATATGTGCTTTCATCAGCTGTTGCAAATGTACCACATCAATTCAATGTATTAATATTAGGGTGGTATATGGGAATCCTGTATTTTATGCATGATTCTTCTGCAAACCTGCAACCTCTCTAACTTAAAAGAAGTAGGAAACATGAATATGCAGCAGAAGCACTTGGCTTTCCAGGTGACCTGCTGCATTCGGTGACCTTTAAGGGCCTCTCCATCTGGCTATCTCTGGTTTCTCTGTGTGAGAGGGTTGGGCAGTCTATGTAAACTTCTTAGCCAAATGAGAGAGTGAACAATTAATTTTAGCAGTTATTTTTTAATATCCTCTTTTGCCTGGAGTAGGAAGGAAGCCCCCAGGCCCCGAAGGGAACCCTTCTTGTGCAGTGATAACTTCCCCTCTCTGTGCCTTAGTTCCTTACGGGAAGGATGGATGGACAGGAAACCTCCCTGGTTGAGCTTCTTGGGGTTGAAGTGTGTGCACACAGCGTTCTTAGAGCAGTGTCTAGAACATTCCAACTTCTCAATAAACACCAGCTGGTATGATTTTTGTAAAAATAGTAAAGCTTCTGCAAGGAAACGGTCAATTTTAAGAATAGTATCAAGTGACTTACAGCTTTGAGTTGTTCACAGGATTTGACAATTTACTATTTACTAAACAGTTTACATGCGCTCCCACTGTACCCAAACTAACAGGTAGTTACAGTTGTTGTCTTGTAACAGATGAGGAAACTGAGACAGAAGGACGTGATTGGACTGACTGACGTCTCATGGATATAAATAACCCAGGAAAGATGTGAATAGTTGTGCCTGAGGAGAAGTAGTATGTCTAACTAATATGCTAAGGTTTTATGTTCTCAGGTTTAGATTAAGTAATAATGAAGCTAAATTGGAATCCTTTTAAATGCAATTGGGAGTATCTTATACTTAAAACTGGATTTCTTTTTTTTTTTTTTAACTCTAATCAAGCATTCCAAATTCTGTCCCTTGATAAACCACTGGAATGGCCAGCAAGATTAGAATAATGAAGGCAGAACCTTGCCTGAGTGTTCACCTGAGCAGCTCTGTTTTCATTCTCTCGCCTTTAAACCTCTCAGTGGCAGCTGGAGCCCCATGGAGTGATTCCACAATTTAACCAAAACCCCTACCACCTTGATCTTCATCTTGTCAATTAGATAAAGTTGCAAGCAAAAATATGTTTGGAGAGCTTCCTTTTTTGGTCTTTCCTGAAGAGATATCAGTGATAGGAGGAAAAACAATATTTAAACACCTATAAGGAAAAAAAAATCTACAGGAGTGTTCATTACAAAATGACTACTTCCAAAAATAAAACCTTCTAGCTTTTAACTAATTCATCACAGAGATAGAGCAATACGGTTTCATGCCTCATAACAATTTAATAAATATTACTAAAATATGGCAACTGCCACCACGGCTCATTAGCAAGCTGTTTGTGTAATGTAGAGTTATCTGGCACTGTTTGGGGGAGTGGGTTTGTAGATGTGATCTCTGAAGAAAGCCTGGAACATATGGCCTGTGCTCGCCAGCTAACCCCAGGGGACTGCAGCAGAATCTCTTCTCACAACTGCATGACATTGAGAGGAGAAATAGGGAGAAGACAGGGAAAAAATGGGCGGGAAGAGAAACATTGATTACTGAAACTGTAAAATCACACTTGGAGACATAAATCAAGAATCACAGAGTTAAAATCTTCAAGGAATCTGTTAAGACACAAGTTGAACATTGCAGCATCGGAAATTTTCAGAGTATAAATTCTGAGTCTTGGCGCACAGCTAAAATTAATCATCTCAGCAACGGCAGGAAAATGCGGCATGGACCATGCTCCTGGCCAACATAAATGAATCGGATGCCATTTATTTGTCAACAGCAAGATCCCCTTGAACATATTTTCAGAGTTTTAAATTCTGACGTTTACATACATATTAAACCATCTCTCAAAAGGAATATTACACATTTTCTAATTTAAAGAGGCATATCTTGTCCCAGGTAAATCTGTTTGAGTAGAAAACTGTTGTGTTAACATCTGTCAATGGCCATTTCTGTATAAGTAAAATTAAATGCATTGAATTTTATGTTTAATAATCAGCCTTGTTCCCTGGAATTAGGTGATCTCAAACTTTTTTTCACCCAATGGGACCACCACTGAATTTTGAGTAACTATACCAGCATAGGTGGGACAATAAAATGATAGAGGAGTCATCTAAGTTTGTGGGCATCTTCTTAGTGGAAAAATGATCTTGGAAGTAATTTGTGAAACAGCTCAACATGGTACTTATGAATGGTTTTATACTTGATTATTTGGAAATTTCTAAGGAGCTATGGTTTTATTAATTTTATACCTACGTTATTCTGTTTTAGTTTTCTCTAAAATCCTTTCACAGTTTCACATTATGCCTCTAGTCTGGTTAAGCTGCAGTTCCAGCCCTCTCCCTGGTGCAAAGTCAATCTCATTTCCTTTGAGTAGCCTGGCTTTATGATACGAGCCATTTTCATCCGTCATGTGGTTGATGGGGAAAAAGCAAGGACACCTTGTTAAAAAAATCACAAAATGTAGTAAATGTGTAAATCTTCCACTTAGGACACATATTACATCAAGGAGGAGTGGGATTAGGATGTGTCTGTAACAAAAGTATATTCCTGAGAAAATAAAAGAAATGGAGACGTAACAGGGAGAAAGATGAAATAGTGCTATCCTGTATCTGGAAAAGAGGCTTTGCATAGAGAAATTTATAAGGCACATTAAAATGATCAAATATAAAGATTTTTAAGATAGAGTTAATATTACATTTACTCGGGCCTCTGAAGCACAGGCATGCCCGCTCAATGCGTCTATTTTAAGATGAGGATATTCAAGCTAGCTCACATCTCTCAGAAATTGTCTGAAGTTGTTTTATGTGGAAACAGCCGGTCTCGGGTGATTGCACTCTGAAGCACTCCAGCGAGAAGGCAGGTATGTGATTTGAAATTTAAATGTACAGCATATTAAATCAGGTGCCAGGGTGCCAGCCTCCTGGATTGCCGTATCAGGGGGAGAAGAAGTGGAGGGCAAAGGATTCAACGGAGATCAGAATGTGTGAAAAGAAAGACTTCAAACTTTGGGGCGGGAAGAGCCCAGGGTGTCACGAGAAGCAGTGTCTTGGGCTGAATAATTCATGGTGCAGTACTAATTTTGACTGGAGAAAATTGCTTTCTCACTGTGCCAAAAGCTGGGTAATGAGACCAAAAATCAAAGAGGAAGCTAAATGGAAGGGGGAGGGGAGACAAATCAACACCACATCAAATTGACAACCTGTTTAAGGTTGCAAGCATTGTCAAAACATGAGTAGACATTTTAAACCTTACCTAAAATTGGGCATGCATATTTATGCACACACTGATTTTTATGCTGTAGTAGGTAAATAATACATAATTATTTTCAAAAATAGCTCCTTGGTATTAAAGCAGAGACTTCCAGTAAGAAACTACGCATCAGGTTTTCATTGGAACTTGATAAAGACAAACAGCATCTCCTGTTGTAGTGTAGTGGATTCATTATCATTTTGTCCTTACAGGATCATTTGGGCGTCAGAAATGAGCTAATTAACAGAGCTGCCGTAAATATGGAACTTGATAAATATTAATATTTACTGGATTCCTAAAATCCAGATGGCCTCCTTGTTTTCCAGTTTCCTTTCATAGGTGGAATTTAAAAAGTAAAGTACATCTAAAAGTCAATCTTAGGCATCCTATCACCTGTACATTTATTTATGTTTCCTTTAAGGATTACAATCGATTATGCTTATTCTTTAAGAAAAGGCACTAATAAACTTTTGAGCCATCACACAATTTAGAATGTTGATCCTAGATTTCCTTTCAAAGTGTTCAAGCAGGAAGCTAAGAGAAGGAGCATGTTTGAGGTTGTGTCTTTCTCTTCTCCCACTTTGTTTTGTATTCGAGGGAAAATCCAGGTTCAACTCTAGAGCGTAGGAAGGTGTCCTTGGCAGGACACCTGCCAGTGGCTGAGCAGAGTGTGCAGGACGCATAGCGAAGGAAGCCAAGACAGTCCCTGGGACAGAGCTGGATGCTAGAAATTCTTTTCTGGACAAGATGGGGACATTTTTTTAGTGGTTTGCACTATGATAGGGGACTGCTTTTCTGGACTAACTAGAAATAATAGTCAACAAAATGTTAGATTGGGGAGGGGCCTTTAGAAATCCAAAGTATACTTTAGAGTACACACAGCCTTTCACAATGCTGTTAGCTATGGCTATGGCTCCTAGTGTGGTCTAATATTTAAGTTGCCTTTAGGCACTTAGTGTGGATTTTGGAGAAGAGCAGCAGGCTGGCTGCACAGTGCGTATTTTGGAGGTGCAGTGCCACCAGGCCTCATCAGCATCTGAGCACACTCCAAAGGACTGGTTGTTGGGTGACAACATGTTGAAGATGGCGAGATGCTGTCCACTCTTTATGGCCCTGCTTTGGTAATCCCACCTGGTCACTATGGAGCAGTGGACACGTGGGCTGAGGAGACAGGTAGGTCCTCCATGTGCCAGTTCTTCAACCTGGGGCAAGTCCCTTCCATTCGTATCCATTTCCTCGTATGTAAAATGGTCAGGCCAATGTTAGTGTGAACCATGTGGAATTGCTGGTATTTGCCCTTTTAAAACAGCCATGTCATATGGTTCAAACTAATAAATAGTCCTGAGAGTTGTTTTGAGGATCAAATGAGAAATTCATTGCCCATCAAAAGAACACAAAAACGTAAATTGCATAGTCTTCCTACCACAATAATAACTTCTGCTGAAAATATTGTGGAGACTCAATGAGCTAATATCTGAAAAGCAAAAAGCATTTGAAAATAGTCATTTCCCTCCAGTCCTGACATGTTTCCAAACAACTTTAAATTCAGCCATGTTTTTAAAATTCTAATTACATCTATACAACATAAAACGTCCCCTTTTAACCACATTCAAATGTGTAATTCAGTTGTGTTAATTCACATTCACAGTGCTATGCTACCAGCAACACCATCCATTACTACAACGTTCCATCACCCCAGACTGAAACTCTACCAATAAAACACTGACTCCCCAGTGCCCCACCTGGCCCACAGGAAACCTTATTCTAGTTTCTGACTATGAATATGCTCATTCTAGTTAGTTCATATTAGTGAGATTATATGATATGTGCCCCTTTGTGTCTGAGTTATTTCACTCAGTTTGGTGTCATTAAGGTTCATCCATGTTGACACACATCCTAGAACTTCAGTCCTTTTTATGGCTGAACAGTATTCCCTTGTGTCTGACTTATTTCACTCAACATTATGTCTTCAAAGATCATCCATGTTGTAGCATGTTCTGGTACTTCCCTTCTTTTTATGGCTGAATAATATTCCATCATATGGATATACCACATTTTGTTTATCCATTAATCTATTGTTGAACACTTGGGTGGCTTCCATCTTTTGGCAATTGTGAATAATGCTGCTAGGAACACCAGTGTGCTAGTACTGAGTCCCCACTTTCAATTATTTTGGGTATATATACCTAGAACTGGGATTCCTTGGTCATATGATGATTCTATACATAACTTTCTGAAGAACTGCCAAATTGTCTTCCATAGCAGCTGTGCCATTTTACATTCCCACCAACAATGAGTGTTCCTACTCTACATCCTCTCGAACACTTGTAATTTTCCATTTTTTATGTAGTAGTCATTCTAGTGGATGTGAATAGTATCTCACTGTGGTTTTGATTTGCTTTTCCCTAATGGTTCATGATGTTGGGTATCTTTCCACCTGCTATTTGGCTATTTGTATCCTCTTTGGAAAAATTTCATTGCAAATCTTTGGCCCATTTTCTAATTGGGTTGTCAGTTTGTTGTTGAGTTGTAGGATTTTTTAAAATATATATTAGATATTAAACCCTTATCATATTAACAATATCTAGTCTTCCAGTTCATTAACATGGAATGTCCTTCCATTTCTTTAGGTCTCCTTTGATTTATTTTAGCAATGTTTTATAGTTTTCTGTGTATAAGTCCTTTACATCCTTGGTTAAATTTATTCCTAGATATTTATTTCTTTTAGACGCTATTTTAAACAGAAGTTTTTTCTTGATTTCCTCTTCAGATTATTCATTAATTGTGTATAGAAACACTACTGAGTTTTATGTCTTGATCTTGTACCACACCAATTTTCTGAAATTATTTTAGCACCAGTACTTTTGTGGTGGATTTTTAAGGATTTTCATTATATAGGATCATGTCATCTGCAAATGAGGGCATTTTACTTCTTCCTTCCAAATTTGAATGCTTTTTCTTTCTTTTTCTCTCTGATTGCTCTGCCTAGAGCATCCAGTAAAATGTTGAATAACAATGGTGACAGCAGGCATCCTTTTCTTGTTCCTGATTTTAGAATGAAAGCTTTCAGTCTTTCACTATTAAGATGTTAGCTCTGGGTTTTCCATATGTGCCCTTTATTATGTTGAGTATGTTTCCTTCTATTCCTAGTATTCTAAGTGGTTTTTTCAAGAAGAGGTGCTGGATTTTGTCAAATGCCTTTTCTGCATTAATTGAAATCATGTGGCTCTTTTCTTTCTTTCATTCTATTAATGTGGTGTATTATATTAATGATTTTCTTATGTTGAAGCACCCTTGTATAGCTGGGACAAATGCCACTTGGTCATGGTGTATAATTCTTTTAATGTGCTGTTTGATTCAGTTTGCTCGTATTTTGTTGAGTGTTTTTGCATTTATATTCATAAGGTATATTGGTATATAATTTTTTTCTTTATCTTTATCTGCCTTTGGTATTAGTTGATATTGGCCTCCTAGACTGAGTTAGGGAGTGGTCCCTTCTCTCCAATATTTTGGAAGAGTTTGAGCAGAATTGGTGTTTATTTTTCTTGGTATGTTAGGTAAAATTCATCTGTGAAGCTCTGGTCCTGGGCTTTTCTTTGTTGGAAGGTTTTTCATTACTGAGTCAGTCTCTTTATTTGTGATTGGTCTGTTGAGATTTCTAATTCTTCTTGAAACAATGTAGGTAGTTTGTGTATTACTAGGATTCTCTCCATTTCATCTAGGTTTTCTAATTTTTTGCATATTGTCTTTCATATTAACCTCTTAAAATCCATTTTAGTTCTGTAGAGTCATTAGTAATGTTCACCCTTTTCTGATTTTATTTATTTGCCTTCTCTCTCTCTTTTCCTTTGTTAGCCTAACTAATGGCTTATTGATTTGATGGATCTTTTCAAAGAACCAACTTTTGATTTCTTGATTCTCTCTATTGTTTATTCATTTTCTATTTTATTCTCTCTATTGTTTATTCATTTTCTATTTTATTTATCTCCATCTAATATTTGTTTTTTCCCCTCCTTCTACTTGCTTTGGGTTTAATTTGCTCTTCTTTTTCTAGATCATATAGTTTTGAAGTTCAGTCTCTGATTTAAGATCTTTCTGTTTTAATGAAAGCATTTAAAGCTATAAATTTGTCTTCCGTACTGCCTTTGCTTCATTGTATAGGTTTTGGTTTGTGTTTTCATTTTCATACACCTCAAGATATTTCCTATATTCCCGTGTGCTGAATTCGACCCAATGGTTGTTTAAAAGTGTGCTTTTTAATTCCCACATATGGGTGAATTTTCCAGTTCTCTTCTGTTGCTGATTCTAGCTTCATTCCATTGTGGTTGGAGAAGACACAGTGTATAATTTCAATATTTTTTGATTTACTGAGACTTGATTTATGACACAATAAATGGTCTATTCTGGAGAATGATCCATGTACACTAGAGAAGAATGTGTCTTCTGCTGTTGTTGGGTGAAATGTTCTATCTATGTCTGTTAGGAATGCTTGGTTTATACTATCATTTAAGTCTTCTGTTTCCTTACTGATTTTATATCTAGATGTTCCATCAAATATTGAGAGTGGTATATTCAATTCTCCTACTATTAATGTAGAATCATCTATTTCTCCCATCAAATCTGTTAATAGTTACTTCAGTATTTTGGTTCTTTGCCATTAAGTGCATATCTATTTATAATTGTTATGTATTATTGGTGAATTGACCCATCTTTCAGGGCATAGTGACCTTCTTTGTCCCTTGTAACATCTTTTCACTTAAAGTCTGTCTTATCTGATATTAGTATAGCCATCCCAGCTCACTTGTGGTTAGTCTTTCACATTCAACCTACTTGTCTCTTTTAATTTAAGGTAAGTCTCTTGTATATAGCATATAGTTGCTTGGTGCTTTTTTGCCCTTTCTGTCAATCTCTGCCTTTTGACTGAAGAGTTTAATCCATTTACAATTGAAGTAACTACTGTTAATGCAAGACTTTCTTCTGCCATTTTTATTTGCTCTTTGTAGGCATTATATCTTTTTTGTCCCTCAATTCTTCAAATGCCTACTTTGACTTTTTATACAGTGCTGCTTTGTGTCCCTTCTTTTATTTCCTTCTGTATATCTCTTGTAATTTATTTTCTTTGTGATTATCATGGAGCTTAAATTTAGCATCCTAATTCAATAACAATCACAGTTTATTTGATACCAGCTTAAATGTGATAGCATACACATATACTGTTTCTATACCCCTCTATCCCCCCATATTTTTGTTGTACTTGTTATAAATTATATCTTCATACATTGTATCTTCAAAACCAGATAATTTTCAGTACTTTTTATACATTTGCATTTTAGTAATGGTCAGAAGTAGAAATTGTTGTTACATACCAAAAAAATACAACTAAATAATAGTGAAGTTTATAAGCACTCATAGTCATGCCTTAACTCTAGGTCTGTATTTCTTTTTGCTGCTTTGGTCCACTGTCTGGTGACCCTTTCTTTCAGTCTGAAGAATTCCCTTTACAGTTGCTTGTAGGGCAGGTCTAGTAGTTATGAATTACTTCTGCTAGGAATGTTTAAACTTTATTTTTTGAAAGACAGTCTTGCCAAATACAAAATTCCTGGCAGGCAATTGTCTTATTTTAGCACTTTAAATATTTCATCCCACTGACTTCTTCCCTCCAGGCTTTCTGATGAGAAATTTGCACTTAATTGTACTGCATATAACATGGTGTTTTTCTCTTGCAGCTTTCAGAACCCTCTCCTTTTTCTTGACATTTGGCAGTCTGACTGCTCTGTTTTAGGGAATGGTTTTCTTTGAGTTTATCCTGTTTGGGGTTAACTAGCTTTTGAATGTGCATATTCTTTGTCTTTCTTTATATTGGAGAAGTTTTCTGCCTTTAATTCTATGAATATTCCTTCTTCATTTCTCTCTTTCTTCTCCCTCTGGGATACCCATAATATATGTATTGATACACTTGATGGTGCCCCATAGATCTCTTAGGCTATTTTCCTTTTTTAAAATTCTTTTTTTTTTTCTCTCTTTTTCTGCTTCTCAGGCTGAATCAGTTTACTTGGTTTGCCTTTGAATTCACTGATTCTTCCTTCTGCAATCTCTAATCTGCTGTTGAAATCCTCTAGTGACTTTTTAAAGATTTCTATTATTTTGGGCTTTACTCTAGTATATCTACTTCGTTCTTTAAAAACTTTCCATCTTTTTATTGAGATTCTCATACTGATAATTCATGGTTTTCCTGATATCCTTTAGTCCTTTCTCAGTGGTTTCCTTTATCTTCCTGAGCATATTGAGGATGTTTTCTTTTCAAAGTCTTTGTCCAGTATGTATAAAGTCTTCATTTCTGGTTTCTGGATTTTTAGCTTGTTGTTTTGGATGGGCCATCATTTCATGTTTGTTTGTCTTGTAATCTTTTGTTTCATACTGTGGATTTTAATATTTTAGAGTTGTAACTCTGTGATTTAGTCCCTGAGCTGTCTACTCCTTAAGTTTGTATGAAGCTAGTGATATGACATATGTTTACTTGAGTGCCAGTAGCTAAAAATCAAGAAAACCCATGCAAATTATCTTTTCTAATCTTTACAAATTCTATCTGTACTGGCTGGTGCTCTCCTTCAGAATTTAGCCTTCTTATCACGAAAATAAGCCTAAGGCAAATACAAAGTGCATGGTCTTCTCCATAATTTTTGAGCCTGCCTCTTGTCCTAGGTTTGTGCTTGCTAGTGGTCTTAGGAAATCTCCCATTTACAGGAATTCAAATGACCCCTCTACTTTCTTTGAAATAGTCTTTCTCTCTCTCCCAGATGATCTATTCTATTTTACCAGGACACTTTGATATCTTTCCCTGTTTGGCTCTTAGTAAGCTGCTTCTGCCTGCCTGGAAAGTTCTGGGAAGGGTAGCCTGGGATGAATTTCTTGGTTCAGTCTTTCAGTATGCCACTCCATAGACTGGCACAGATAGACACACATGTGTTGTCACAGGGGCAACTCTGCCTCCTCCAAAAGAACCAGGGACCCACAATGGGAGCACAGGCCAGCTCCACACCTAGCTAGGGAGGGGAGGAAAGGGACCGACAAGGCTGCCACAAGCTCCTCCCATTTTTAAAGCCACATTTTCTTGACTCAGCCATCACTCAGTTACTGCGACCCTTTAACTGTTTTGTGGAGTTTTTTGGAAGATGGCTCTGCAAGTTTTTGCTAGTTGCTCAAAGATTCTTTGGGGCACTGGCATCCTAGAGCATCTTGCACTCCCATCTTGGTCCATCCACTGTCTTTTAAACGTTTTTAGTGTTTTACAGCTTATAAAGTGCTTTCATATAAATAAATTATATTTGCTTTTTTTTTTTTTTTTACAAGAACTTAATAATAAGAAGATGGTGTTTCCAAAGAAGTTGTAACTTGTGCAGGATTGTCCCAGTATGTAGTAGGATTTCACACACTGATGAGCACTGAGATCCCACTACCATTAATGAAATATTAAGACTGGGAAGCAAAACAGACATGTAGGCATGCCAAATTCCACTCTTCCAAGCAGAAGCAATTAGATTAGTAGTCTTCAAAAATGTGTATCACACAACCCTGTATATAATAATGTCATGAATAAGAATCATCAGTACATGCAGGTTCTATTCATCTATAAATTATCTGTGCATTGCAGAAGTAGCATCTGTACATTACAAAACACAGCACAAACATTGAAATGCTTTAAAAGACAAGATTTGAAAATAAATATATTAGGAATTCTAATATCTTCTCCCTGCATTCCAAAGGCTCACACAAGTATTTGCATCCTATAAGGAAATGCTGTTATTGCAGATTTTGTGGATTTGCATGTGCTCTGTGGCTCTCACTTTTTGCTACTCATCCCCAGGAGAGAGAAGGCTTTGGGAATGATTATCAGGCCAGATTGGCATCTGTAGCAAGTGAAGCTGGGATCTAAAGATGAGCGCAGGAAGCAGGACGGTGATAGGATGGTGCAGACGGCCTTACTGTGGAGTCAGAGGTCTTAGCATCCAATCCTGTGGCCTCATGCAAGGCACAACCTTGCTTTTATTTGGGGAAGAAAATAATGAATACACTATAAAATACAAGCTATTGTCAGTGTACTTATCTTTATTGTCTAGCCCAACATCTTTGGTACAGCACTCATTCAGTATGAATTTGTTGAATGAATAAGCTAAAAAATAAATTAACGAATAAAAGAAGACATTATCTTGCTAAGTCACTTAGGATGTTTCTGGGAATATAAAACCAAAGTTGTTTACCCAGCAAGACTTTTTTTTTTTTTATTTCAAATAAGAATTTGGAAATAGAAGGCTCTGGAGTTGGTTAATTCAATTGCTTGAAGCCATTTGTAAGGACCCAGGTTCTTCTGTCTTCTCAGAGAGCCATACTGAGCCCGTTGACTCATCCTCTTTGGCTGGATCTAATCAGTGTCTAAGATGTGGCCACAGGTCCAGACACCTATGAAGACAGCGATGTCCAGAGGCAAAGCAAAAGGGAAGGTCTTTTCTTGTGAACTGCCTTGAAAAAGAAGGAAAATGTCCCCAAAGCTCCTCTCTCCTCAGACTCAAGGGCTGGTGGTAAGCCACAGGCCCTGCTTTCACCAGCCTAGGACAAGATCTGAGACACTAAGAGGATTTCTTTAGCTTAAATGAGGTTCTTGCCTTAGGAAGAGAGGGCCAAGCCTCCCCTGAAATCTAGGGCTTTTATATCAAGAGGGAAGCCAGGTTCTGGTTGTCGGTCACTGACCCATAGTCAGTCCATGACTTGACATGCTGGGAGCCGATGGGGCACTTTCTATCCCGCCCAGGTGGGAATGCACCTGTGAGCAGGGCAGGCCTTCGACCCTGTTCCATCACGTGTTGTGTTTGCCCCTGATTCTGTTTTGACAAAGACCATACTTTTATGATGGCTTCTTTAAGAGTTTTGTTCCTATTCCAAATAATAGGAATGAGGAAGGGAAAATGTAGATACCCTGTGTGCTCCAGCTAGGGCAGCACTGTAATCTCTCACCTTACTGGGGTTGGTGGATGCTCACTCCTGCTCCCCTTCGTGGCAAATATCAGGCGAGTACTTATATCCAGGGACATCCTCCCTAATTAATGGGAAGTTAATTAAGAACATGTGCATTTCTGGCACTTACCGTTACAGTGAGGAGAAATTAATTTTTTTCAGTTCAGTGAAGTTTCATTAAGCCAAAAGCTTTTATGTCTTATAATAAGACATGTGAAGAATTATGAGAAATCATTTGCTGTATATCTGGAATAGGTGCACTTAATAATAGGTTAGATGAGAAAAATGGCTATAATTCAAATTTGAATACAAGATTCCTCAGGTAATGACAAATGGGACCATATGGCTATAGGGAATATTTTGACTTGAGATCATTTAAAATAGCTGAGGGGTAATTCTCCTAGATTCCTTTCACTTCTTGCTTTATTTCAGCATCCTCTACAATTTGGATGTTAGAGATCTCTCCCCCTGCTATTTCCTATTCATCTCTAGTTCAAAGTCTATTTATTTATTTATTTTTTTATTTATCTTTATTAGAGAAGGGAGCTTACAAAACAATTGTGCCTAATGTGCAGAATTCCCATACATCACCCTTCTACCAATACCTGACATTGTTGTGGAACATTTGTTACAGATTATGAAAGAACATGATCAGACTATTACAACTAACTCTAGTCTATAGTATAGAATTGGTATATTTTGTCCATACACCCCTATTATTAACACCATGTATTAGTATTGTACATTTGTTATAGTTCATGAGAGAACACCCTCATATTTGTACTGTTAACCACAGTCTATCTTCCACCACATGTTTCACTGTGTTATACAGTCTCATGCCTGGTACATTCTATCTCAAGTGTACACTCAGTGGCTCTCACTTTCATCGCAGACTTGTACAGTAATCGCCTCACTAAATTTTTGAATGCTTTACTTAATCCATAAGAAAAAATCCCATACTCCTCTATTATTGAACTTTAGCGTTGATGTTGTACCTTCTTTGACATTGATGCAAGAATATTACAACATTGCTGTTAACCATATTCAAAAGTACACTAATTGTATTTTTCCCATGCATCACCATATTCTTACCACCTTGTAACAGTGATGTACATTTGTTCTAGTTCATAGAAGAACAGGCTTGTCAAGGTCTACTTACTTTCCATCAGAAATGATCATTGCTTCCACCCTGGTTAATATGACTGTTTGTGGTTGTGTTTGCTCAACACACACTGGAATTTTCAGCAACTTTGTGCAGACTCCTCTTCTGTCACCATTTTTCAAGCCATTACTGTGGAAAAACCAAGGCTTATTGTCTCCTTCTGCATTAATTACATTAATTACAGCATTCAAGGCTGAAGCGGGCATTGCTTCTCAACTTTATTTTCCCCAGCTTGCAGCAGACAGGCAGATACATGGTGACATCATCTGACTTACATAGGAAACTTTGGAGCTCTGTTGTTCATTTAAAATATTGTGATTCGTCTAAGATTCTATGGGCCTTATTTTTAAGGCAACATTTCCTTTTAGTTTTAAGAAACTAGATGAATGCCTATATTCAATGCTTTATGAGCTATTAAAATAACATTTAATGACTTACTGGAAATGTGTCAATTCCTTTCTGTAAACTATCTGATTTTGCATATGGCTCATAAGGAAAACCCATGGGTATTTTTGGATATTTTATGTTTCCTGCTGTAGACCAGATGCCTTTTTTTTTAGAACCAAGGAAATGGGGCACTTAGAAAGTGTTGAAAATCAATTATCTTGTAATTTGCTCTCTAATCTGGAGCAAACCCTGAAATGCCAGTGTTTTACAGACAAGGTAGTAGGAATTAGCAAATAAATGCACAAGTGTATGTGTGTGTGTATGTGTGTGCATGCATATGGCTTTTTGATGAGATAAATTTTCTTACGTCTTCATGTATTTTCTCTGAATCTCAAATCTTCATCATGATCATAATTACGTACTATGTTTTTAAAAATAATGAAAATAATCTTTGCTGTGTTTTTTTACGCTCTGTCTTTTTAAACATTTTCACCAGCATGACTCTATTTTGGAATGACAACCTGTGCTTCAGTTTAATGGTCACAGGCATAGAGAGTGACATGCTTTTTTCACTAGAAAAGTGATGTGAAACCAAGCCTCGGGAATCAGGCCTGCCGAGCTTGTCCAGTCTGCCGTATGGAGTAGCCAGTGATCGCTTATTGTTTTCTATAAGTCACTCCCACTGAGCAGAGCTAAGGAGAGCAATTCTGATGCTAAACTTGAATTAAGGTACTCTTTTCTCAATTCAGAGAAAAAAGGTAATGGACATATTTTTTAAATTAAAAGATGTTCTTTAATAAATTTCACCCCATGAATTTCTCTGGCTGCTGGGAAGGTCTAGAAGATAAAAATAAGACTTGGAAGGAGCAGCTGATGCTCTGTGCGGAGGGTTTGGTAATGTGCACACAGATAGTTGCCGTAGCATGTGTACTTGGACACAGTCTCTCAAGTCCCTAACGTGCTGCCTCAAGGCGTGGACTCTGCCTCCTGGCTGCCTGGGCTCAAGGCCTCCTTACCCAAATCCTCGGCCAGTGGTTCTCAAAGTGTGGTGCAGGACCCTCAGCATCGGCCCACCTGGAAATTCTCAAGCCTCACCCCAGACCTACCACCTATGGGACCCAGAAGCTGTGCTGATCGCCCTCCAGGTGATTCTGTGTCCCTGAAGCTTGAGAACCGTTGGCCTAGCTCTTGAGCTGGACCAATTCCTTAACACCATTGTGCAAACTGTGGATAATAGTAGTATTTATCTCATAGGGTTATTGTCATGATTCAAGAAAACACCTGTAGAATGATGACTGTGAATGAGTGGATCCTGTGTTTAATTTACAAGTAAGATATCACCTTTTCTTTGTCCCACAAATGGGGAGATAGGTATAATGCAGTCAATAATAATAATTGTGTCATTTTATATAAGAATTCAGATTGGGTTTCACATAGGTTAACAAGGTGAAAATGTATTATAAGTATTTATATATAAATATTTTCCTAATTTATTATTTTCCTGAACCACATGAGAATTCAAAACAAGACAATCGGTCCAGGGTTGGTATAAGGAGCTAATATTTAAAATGAGTTTATTCAACAAGCAAATTTAATACTCTGAGATGCATTGGCAGTTCTGCTCAGTCACTGGAGACACACTCTGTTTTCTGTCCTCTGGTAAAATGCAGCTACAGCATGCTCCCTTCTTCTCAGCTTTGAGCTCATCATTCTCCTTTGCGATCTTCATTCACGCCACTTCCCAGACTCACGCTTCTCATCTCTCACTATTTGTCGTTCACTCTATTTCCACCCGAACCCTGTGCTATAGCTGGTGTTTTAATGGTTCCCCCCACACACACACACACATTTGTGCTTCTGTATATTCTGTATATTTGCTTATGCTCTCTGCCCTACCAATAAAGCCATTTTCTAATTTTTCTAAGTCTTTCCCATAGCCTAGTCTGTTTGTTAGATTTTAATGCGAACATGATAAAAATGTTTCCTGAAGCTTAGCCTTATGGACACTAGGATTAGAAATGAAGGGCTGGAATTTCATTAGTAATTGATGAACTGGGCTGGCACTGCAAGGAACTATTAAGAAAAGAATGCAATTTATGGGGTCAGCTGGAATAATTGGGTTTGCCCATTATTAGAATTCATTCTCTAAGTGCTTCTTAAAATGGTCAAATGATTTCTTTGGGACTATGAGAATCACTGAAAGCCACATAAAAGAATATCTCATCTTAAGGAATCAATTTTAAAGTATCAAAAACCCAGTTTTGAAAGTTTCAGTAATAAATATGTCTATAGTATTGCATATAGGTTTAGAGTATCCTGTGTTAATCCAGACAAGGGCTTCTCAACCTGAGCACTATTGACATTTGGGACTGGATAATTCATTGTTGTTGGACTGTCCTGTGCATTGCATGAGGTTTGGCAATACCCCTGGCTTCTACCTGCTGGATGCTGGTAGTTACACCAATCCTGACAATCAAAGTGTTTCCAGGCATTGCCAAATATTTTCCATGGTGTAATCTCCTCTGCTTGAGAACCACTGATCCAGACTGAAAAATTTTAAGAAAGCAATCCCATTCTTGAATTTTTATTCTATTGCTTTATCTGTCCAGCTGTGAAAGATGGATCCATTTTAAGATCTATGGGCATGCTACATCCATAGAAACATCCATTAAACTTTAGCAGTTGTAGCCCAATTTTGTGTTTCTTTCGCATGTTTATTTCTTTGTGCACCAACATAAACATTTGTTATCTTTCTTTCATCAATTTTTCTATATACTTTTATCCTACCCAAATAGTATATCATAGGAAATTAGTTCTAGAACTTCAATTAACTTGATATAATTGGGTACATAATAGCCCAATGCATTAAAATGACTTCCCTTTTACTGGAACTACATCAATAAAAATAACTTTGTCAAATTTTACCTCCATGTTGTGAACTAAAAAAATATATATATTTTACTTTGAATTTCATTCCCTGCCCCACCCCCCAAGATGAGGAAGAAAAAAAATGAGGCCCAAAATGGAAAGTCAGAAACAGTCATTCCAAACTTGTGTTATATACATTCTCTCAGACTTTGCTCTCTCTTCTTTATTTCTTAATATCTTTCAGATAGCCCCATCGAAGCACAGCCTTCTGTCCCTCTAAAGTGCAGATTTTTCTATCCCAACATCTACATGCAACCAATTCTCTGACCATTCAAAATTAGGTCCCTACAAACCCACCAGAGCCTATGTCTAGTTTTAGATTCAAGCAGATAGAAATTGGGGGATAACGCTGCATAAAGCTCATCAAAGCAACAGACAATCAAAATTAACCCACATGGTTGGAGACACAGAAAACATTTAAGCAGAGTTTAGATTGAAAACAAAAGAAATCAACAGATAGAAGAATCAGAGATGGATGAAAATAAAGCAAGTGAATCCATGAGGATGCTTAAAAATCTCTAATTACTCAAACTCTGGGCTATGGGGAAATATCCAAACTGCCTGAAACTCATGATCATCACTGCCATTATGTCCAGGGCAAAAGCCAGTTGCTTTGTTGAGTTTCCAACAGCTTTCACAGATGCTTTTTTGAGATTTAGACTTGTCTAGTCAGAAAGGAAGAAAAACACATATCCATTCTCCATTGTGCCACCAGAATGGAAATTTTCAGACTGTTCATTCCCTTCACTGGTTTTCCACTCCCAAATCCTCAAAATAGTCTACCATGCTCTGCTTCCTTTGCTTGCAATTCACTGATGGGACTTTGCCCTCTCTTTTTTCTATTAAACTTTAACCTTTTTTGTGGTGCACTTTGTTTTAAGGATGTAGCCCATAGTGGGAATTTCTTACATCTGTCTTGGATGAGTTAACATTTTGATGCCATGTTATTTAGCCCATTACATCTTTAAAATTTTTTATTTTTACTTATTTTTTAAAGAAACCTTATATTACATAATTGTTACATCAAAAATTGAGGAGATTCCCATATACCCAACCCCTTTCCCCTCTCACATTTTCCCACAATAACAACATCTTATATTAGTGTGGTACATTTGTTACAATTGATGAACACATTTTGAAGCATTGCTACTAACCATGGACTATAGTTTACATTATAGTTTATACTTTGCCCCACACAATTTTATAGGTTTTGACAAAATGTATAATGACTTTTATTCATCACTGCATTGTCATTCAGAACAATTCTATTGTCCCAAAAATGCTCCCATGTTACACTTACTCTTCCTTCTCCCTCCTCTCAGAATCTCTGGTGGCCACTGCCTTTATTTCGATGACATGTTTTCTTCCATTGCTAGAATAATAATAAGTTTACTTTAGTCCATATTTGCATTCCCCACTTAGGTTTGTTCATTCCTCAATTTTGAGGATTTTGGGATGGTGATATCCACTTTGTTTCTGATTGAGAGGGGGGCTTAGATCCGATGGGCTGGATGGATGGAACTGTCTTGCTTGCAGTTGTAGATCGTCTTGGTTTTTTGGGATGAACATTGTCCATCATCATCTTTTTGTTAATTGTCCTGGGTGAGTCCAGTGACCTGGAGAGTAGGTGAGAACTCTGCTGAGATTCAGGGCTTAACTGGCATATGAACAGACTGAAGACTTAAGTCTCTGGACATATATTTAACAAGCATAGTTCTAATTATATGTTCAAATAAAAGGGGCAGAAGGGCCATGTGTAGGGAAATTATAAATGATTCTAACTCTGCTACATTGGGGAGCATAAATTCCAAAGTAAGGACCACTGAGAGTGTGCCAAAATCCTGAGCTTGTCTGCCCTGCTTATAGTGTCTAGATGTCTCTAGAGCCCTCATAAATGTACTACCTTCCCCCTAGCATGGGACATGACTCCTAGGGATGAACCTCCCTGGCACTAAGGGATTATTACAAAGTGTGAACTAGCGATGTATCTGGAAAAAAGACCTTGACCAAAAGGGGGAAATATTAAATACAAATTAATTTTTATGGCTAAGGGATTTCAAAGTGAGTTGGAAGGTCAGTCCTAACAGAGGACCAGGTTTCTGACATCCTTGAGATGATGTCATTGAAGACATGTAAAGGGCCAGAACAGGTCCTGTGTATCTGGGTGTGGTCACATTAAAAAGGGCATGCCTAAATCTGAGAAAGATTTTTGATCCAGAAAGTTTTCTCTTAAAGCTCCTTTTGCATTGTTTGGCTTCTCTTTAAGGATGATAATTTGTAAGATGTAAGCTCTCTACTTTCTGTCTTCCATATCTACTATTTTTTATTTATTTTTCTTATTCATTGGTCTTTCTTCTGAATTTTAGGCAAGCTTCTTAAATTGGCTTTCCATATCCTTAGCTTCAATTCTGCCATTCATTTCCTCCAACGTGGACTTCCAGTATGTTATTCCCTTGTAATTTTCTTTACATACCATGTCTCCTTTTGCATCCTATCCTGTGAGTTTTTTGTCATTTCTCTCTCCATCATGCTTTTGGCTGCAGTTGTATGGAGGTCATAATTTTTTTTTTTTTTTTTTTGTATTCTGTAAAAATCCCAATATCGCAGAGGAAAAAAATTCCCCAAGATGCTGTTCCATCTCCCCACCCTTTCTGCCTACTAATCCTTAACCCTCTTTGATATATCATTTCACAAGGCATCTTCCATGAAGACCTGAGAGATTAAGACTGCCTGTCATTAAATGCTGCTGTCATCTCCATGCACACTTATTTACATGTCACAAGAATGTGAGTGGCATCTGGGCAGGATTTAGCTTGTTTCGTTCATTGCCATATCCTCACAGCATAAAACAGAACTCAGATTCTAAGAGGCACTAACATGATTTTGTCCAGTATTTGTTGGTCTTCCTCTAAACTAGCAGCTCCCTGAGGGCAGCCCTGTGTTACTTTCCATGTTAGACTACTCCACTGTCCTGAGGACAGAATCTAGCACATAGAAAAAGATTGATAATCAGTAAATATTTTTCCATGAATGAAGAACGCTATTAGGCCGGTTAAAGCAGAATGTCTGGTATTGTGGCTGTGCTCAGGTTTGTCCCCTCTAATTGCCTGATGTTCCTAACAAGGGACTATATTATTCACCTTTGAACCTCTGCAGTGCCTAGCACAATCCCTTTCACAAAGTGCTTGCTTCTTAATCATTTGGTTGAATAAATGAACAAATGGAAATAGCCACAATAAAATCCTAGCAAATAGAATGCAAAATATCAAACACTTTGTTCACTGAGACCTACAGGACTTAACCTCTGAAATTTGAGTTGGTATCACACCAGGAAAATTGTTTACTCAACAGAACATATCAAAAGAAATTGTTAAAATCTATGTAATTATCTCAAATATTATGAAAGTATTTGATAAAATTCAGTAGCTCTTTTTAATACACACACTAAAAATAAGGATCTATGTGTGGGCTGCAGCAAACATTACTTTTAATGTAGAAATACAAGAGTCTTTCTAAAACAAAAAAGAATAAGACAAAGATACCTCACTTCATTATTGATGCTAAAATTAAAGTTATTTGAAAAATAAGGAAACATGGTGTTGGTAGTAATACCTTGATGTCAAAAATCTTTATTAGGACAAATAAGCAAGAAAAGCATTGCTCTAAATGTGTATTTTAGCAAGAAAAAGGAGTACAATTGTTTAGGATTATGGCTAAATAACCTAAAAAAAAAAAAAAGTGAAAGTAATACACTAAATGATAACAGGGAAGAAAAGGAGACAAAAAAATCAGCAAGTGAAAAATAGCATGCTTCAACTACTGTATTAAAACCTAAAATCAATTGACTGTGATTTGCAAGGGAAAAAAATGTATATGCTAAAAACAAACCAAAACAAAATACTACTATTCCTGCTATCATCAGATGCTGTGTTAACTGAACACAATTATCCTATAGGATAAACTCTAAGTAAAATTTTTTTCTTATGTATGGAGCCCACCTCTCATCATAAGTATTATTGTCTCTGTTTTATCAGCAAGAAAACGAAGGGTAAGAGCATAGCTTGGCAGTGGTAGAGCAAGTACACAAAGCCAGATCGGGTTGGTTTGGTTCATAACCAAGGGTATTTTACAATTCAACAGTGTGACAAAGAAAACATGAGCCAGCAGGTTAAACACTAGAAAAACACATGCACAAATCACACATGCTCACACATGCAAATATTAATTTGAATAATTAAAATTGGATCCATTATAAACATGATGACTATAAAAATGGAACAAAATATGTTCCACGATATAACAGCAAAAAATGGCATAATATAAATGGGTTAGTAACACAGGAAGAATTAGGGAAATCTCTCTCTCTTCATGACAACCTGCCTGTCCAAATGAGGTCCCTAGGGTATAAATATATATGATTTATATATGATTTATTAATAGGAATTGGTTCATGTGACCATGGGGATTGGCAAATCCAAATTCTGTAGGTCAGGCTGCTACTGGGGAACTCTGAAGAAGGTTTTGATGAATTCCCCAGGAGAAGCTGGTTAACTGAAGTAGAGATAGAAATTCTCCTTTTTGACTGCTGAAATTATCAGTTCTCCCTTAAAGACCTTCAACTGATTGGATGAGACTCCTCTCATTGCTCTCCTTTGTTGATTGTAGATGTAATCAACCATAGATGCCATCAACTGACTGATTATTTAAATCCACGAAATACCCTCCAAAGCTGTTAGCAGGCCGGTGCTTACTTGACCAAATAACTGGACACCATAACCTGGCCAAGTTGACACATTAGCCTAAACATCACACTGACCACCTTATGAAGTATTTTATCTCCATTTATAGATAAGATGTTCAAAATGCTCCCATAATTTGCCCAGAGTCACACAGTTAGTGAATCCATTGACAACCAGATGTTGGAGGTACATGTGATACTCCCATCATGTCCTACTTCTGCATCATCACCTGGACTTTCAGTTTCTCAGCAAGTGCAGGTATGCCTCAGTCCATCATCACTCCTGCTTTTCCCTTACTCCAAATAGTGGATTTTATGTTAATTTCTTTAAATTCAGAATCCTCTGTCTTGTTGTGGCCATTTGTGCTTTCTCTGTCTTTATGGGGACACATTTCAGGAATACTTCCCAAGTACCCTCTGCAAATTCAGAGCTTTCATTTGGCATCTGAGACATTGTGATATTTTTATTAGATCACTTGTTGAATTTGAACTTGAGGCTTGCTTATTGAATCTAGCTATTCTTTTCTCAGACATGTCTGTTTTCACTTGCTGGATTTGGCCAGGAGGCAGTAGCCTGGTGTGCTGTTAAGTCTGCCATTTTCCTGGGAAGACTGCACGGCAGTGTAGAAACAGATGCAACATGACTGTACCAATGGACCTTGAAACAGGAATGGTAGCAGTGGGCACTGACCGAAGTTCTGATAAGGTTTCTGAGAAATGCTTTATTTATTTATTTATTTATTTATTTATTTATTTATTTATTTATTTATTTATTTATTGCTTTTATAAAGGGGATTTATTTGGGGTAAAAAGTCCAAACAAAGGCACCATCAGAGATGCTTTTTCACCAAAGTCAGCTGTTGATCCTGGTGTTTTGCCATGTGGTAAAGTAAGATGGCTGCCAATCTCTGCCCAGGTTTCTCCTTCCCCTCCATGCATCCTCTCTCAGGCTCAGCTGCTCTGCTTCCTTCCTGATTTCAGACGCAAGCTGGCATAGGGCTTCTTAGGGCTTCCTATATTAGTCTCAGCTGTTCTGGTCTCTTCCCAAGTTTAGCTGTAAGCTATCAGGCAAATGGCTCATCTCTCCCCATGGCCTCAGTTGTTCAAGCCTTGAGGAATGCTTTAGACACTGGGCTTGATTGAAGGACAAAGCTGAAGGGGTTTTCCTTTATCATTTGATTCCTCTTTTACCTTATATCTAATATCATCTCATACGAAAGAAGGGATATTAAATTGTGCTTAAGATAGTACTCTAATGTTTCCTCCTGAATATAATTTTTTCATTGATTAGAAGTATTCCAGCAATGGTGTTGACAGGCTCTGGGAGCGCTTTTTTATAGTGAAAGAAGATGTTGAAGTGAAGGCTCTTCAATAAAAGGTTGTTCAGTATAATTCTCCTTTTGAATATAAAAGCACGGCTTTGGCAGACGACCTTGTAGGAACTGTTACATGAAGATAAACTGTTGACCCTTTCGCTGTCTCACTTCTCTGTTTCTTTTTGTCTTTCTGGGATGCTCTCTGCTTTTCTTTTTGAATTCCTATCCCTAAGCTATGGTCTCATGGGTAGCTTTCATTTTCCTTATCAGTTCAAAGCACTTGCAGCTTAATTAAGATATCCTAGAGTACGACTATCTCCAAAGTTCCGCTCACTCTTTCTCCCTCTGGACCAGAGGTCTCTTGGCTAATAGGATATCTGATCTGGGCATGCAGTTGAGACTGCCAACAGGATCTTAGCCACGGAACTCTCTAGAACAAGGGCGAACACGGGTTCCTTAGCATTACAGAGAGACCTGGGCCACTTCCAATTTATGACTGCCTTTT
>JAQZBX010012527.1:25471-41182 GCA_029593785.1 Cabassous unicinctus
CCCTTGAATCCAGCTTTTGGCTGCTCCCTCCGTGGCTTTTTCTCTGTCTGAATTTCATTCTCTTTATAAAGGACTTGAGTAACAGGATTAAGACCCATCCTGATTGAGGTGCGACGACACACCTTAACTGAAGAAGCCTCAGCAACAGGCCCTACTTAGAATGGGTTCACACTCACAAGAATGGATCATGGCTTCCTCCCTTCCCCTGTATCATGAAATAGAGATGGAGGCTGTGGAAGTCACATATTCTTGTCTGTCTAAATCAAAATACCATCAACCCTTTGTGGACTTAGTTAACTTATTTTGGCAGAATCCCCAATAATTCAGGTGGCATTATTCAAAATGTTTTGTGGCTAGGAAGCCACTATTCCTAAGGTACTGTGACTAAGTAACATTGTGAGGGATTTCCAGGAGAAATAATTAACTAAATAGAGTAGGCATATACTTAAAGAGGAGTAAAACTAACCTAGAAGGGAGAGCACATGAATTTTCACTCAAATAAGATTATTTTGCTGTGTGGTCATGGATCAATCACATAACCTCTGGGAACTTAATTTTTCTCATTCTTTCCTGTTGGGAAAAATATTGCTTACCAAATATTATACATAATTGGAGAGGGCTTATTTGCAACTTTGTTAGTGGATGTAAAATATCTTCAAATTATAGAAGGTTTTTGGGTTTCAGATGACAGAGTAAAGATGGAACTGCCCCTTTCCCCTAATGAAATTAGCCAAAATAACCAGAAAGAGATTCAAACGTTAGTGAATCTAATCCTCAACTACAGTATATGAGGAAATGCTCCAGATCATAGGCTGTAGTTCTCCAAAGTAGATGATACACCTTTCTGAGCACCTGTCTCTTATTTGGAACAATGTAGTGGCTGGCAAACCCACTTAATAGGCTGGAACAAAGGAGAAAGTGAGGCTGAGTAGGGCAATCTGAGACCTCCCACCTTTGTAGGAGGGAATCTGGGGGTGGTCCAGACTGGAGGAGAGAGACAGCCTTGTGGAGCAGCCCTGAGTTTCTGATCTGTCTTTGCTGGGGAGAAATAAAGGCTAAAAGAAATTAACATAGAAATCCAGTTTATTGCAGTTCATTGTCCACCGCATTCTAAGATGAGCTTGCTGCAGATATTCTAGGAAGACTCACCCTATTCAAAGTGATGAGGAATCATTACAGGATAAATACAAATATACCAAAAGAATAAAATTACAATGGAAGAGAAAGCAGATGGAAAGAATTCACCAGGAAAATTTTGCCCTAGAGAAGGTGAAACTTAGGACCAAACATTTTAGTATAATTTTTAAAATACCTTAATAAAAAATAATGTCTTTAAAATAAAGTGTTAAAGCAGCAATACAGAAATTCAAGAGAAATGTAAGAAGACAACAGAAAGAAATGACATATATGTAGATAAAGCAAGGATAGTGATAGAAAAGAATATAAAAACTAACAGAAATGAAATCTGCATTGAAAGTAACACCTCCTTTGTTTTAATTCTTCTTTAATAAAAACTGCTGAAAATATAGTAAGGGACATGGAGATTTTGAAAAGTGAGGCAAAAAGAAATGAAAATTAACAAAGAGTTAAAATGATTAGAAGATTAGAAAACTGTGATATACCTGGAGGAAAAAATATGGTTCAACATACACCGAAATGGTGTCTCTGAAATGGAGAAATAAACACAATACATGGAGAAAAAATAAAGTTTTTTTTCCAGAAATGAAGAAGTCTTTGAGAAGAAACCTTTTACATTTTCAATCTATGGCTTGGAAATCAACATTCTTGAAAAAATGATGTGACGTAATCAATTTCAAGACACGCCCTTAGTGGCTTGACTTCCTTTGGGAGGACTGAAGAGCAGAAGTGCTATGTAAGGGGTACTTCAGCAGCAACATTCAGCATTGAGGACCACCAGATCAGTGCCCTCAGGGAAACACAGTGGTACTCTATTCCTAAACTCAGCCAACATAATGTTGAAAGTAAAGGCAACTGTATTAGTCAGCCAAAGGGGTGCTGATGCCAGAAATCTGTTGGCTTTTATAAAGGGTATTTATTTGGGGTAGAAGCTTACAGTTACCAGGCCATAAAGCATAAGTTACTTCCCTCACCAAAGTCTGTTGCCACGTGTTTGGGCAAGATGGCTGCCGACATCTGCCAAGAGTTCAGGCTTCCTGGGTTCCTCTCTTCCCGGGGCTGCATTTCTCTCCAGGCTCAGTGCCTCTGTTTCCTCTACAAGGTCAACTGTAGACTATGAGGCTCTCTAGGCTTTGTCTCTCTCCACAAGGCCAGCTGTAGACTATCAGGTGAACGGCTCTGTCTCAAGGCTTCTGCCATGTCTAAGGAGCCGTTTCTATTCCTCTGTGTTCACTTCCCAAACTCCAGCTCAAAACTCCAACCTCCCTTTTCTGCAGTGTGGTTTCCCTGTGAGTCCCTGCCCCACTCAACGTCCTACTGATGTGGCCCAATCAAAGCCTTAATCATTATTTAATCAAGTAAAAGTGAAACCTCTGAACCCAATGCAATCTATTATGTCCAGAGGAAAAGACCAGTTCATAAACATAATCCAATATCTATTTTTGGAGTTCGTAAATAATGCCAAACTGCTACCGCAACTGACAAACATTTTTTAGCATGTGATAAATCCAGGATTATAGTTTCCAGATTCCTTTAAAAATTCTGCCCAACCAAAGCGAATGGAGGAACTATGGCAAAATAATAAATGATAAAGATAAAGATGATAATATAAATATTTTAACTGTAGTATTAAGGAAACAATACATGAGGATCACGCTTATAGAACAAAATGAAAATATTATAAAGCCTAATGGCATATAAATAACTTATCTAACACATTTTGGGATGGGAGGTGGAAGAGAAGAGAAGAGGTGGGATAAGTACAGCGAGTTCCTCGTCTTTTCTAGATGAGGGTAAATAAAATGTCATTTGAAAGTGATATATCAAATAATATATGCATAAACATTCAAAGGTATAAAATAACATTTTAGAACTTAGAAATTATTGTAAAGCAACCAAAATTGGATAAAGCAAGGAAGGGAAGCATTGGGAAGAAAACTGAAGGATAAATTTTTTCAGTATTACAGTGGGAGAAAGTTCAGTCAATACCATGTAAAGAAATACTAAAAAATATTTATACACAGACTTGTAGACTATAGCTAAGAAAATAACCCAGTGCAAGATTGAAAATGAAATATTGCCACCATGATGCATAACAAAATATGATATAACAATTTGTGAATCTATCTACCATATTAATAAAACAGCAAACTCTTAGATTGGATCATAAAGCAAAATCCAACTGTATGCAGTCCTCTAGAAACACATCCGAATCTAAAGGTCTCAGATGCTGAAAATAAAATAATATCTAAAGTCATCTTAAACAAATGCAAATACAGAGACAGCAGGTTCATGATTCAAATGTCAGACAAGCATGAGTGTAAGACAAAAAGTGTGGAGAGAGAAAATAAGTGCACTCTTTGGGGCATTTTTAGTGGTAAAGTTTACTTATTTCCATAAGAAGTCAATAGAGATGAGTATGTTTGCACCAATGACATAACCTCACATTCCAAAATGCAAAATCTATAGAAAATTCAAGGAGAAAGAAAACAAACTGCATTAGTTGCAGAAAACAATTCAGTACATGGAAACCATTAATAAAAATTAGTAAGGGCATATAAAACCTATAGCACATAAGTAATAGAGTATATCATGTATCACCTGTTTGTCTCCTTTAAAGTTACTTCCTAATAAATTCTCTAAAATTTCATGTTCAAAACATTTCCTCTGGAATTTTATTATGGTTTCTGAATTAAGCACACTCTTAAAAAATAAATTAAAAAAGACCTTAATAAACTGCTTGCAACTTTACCCTGAAGGTTGTAGCTCTCCACTTAAGAAACTCCTCTCTGATGTCTGTGAACTAAAACCCATAGGACAGAACTAAGAACAAGTGTCATAAATTTGGAGATCCATTTGTAGGTTAGTGTTGTGAGCCATGTGTGCAATCGACTGGAGGGCATATAGAAATGAAAAATTCTATACTCCCCAGTCCAGAAGGCAGAACAAATATTCTATAGTATAATATATAGAATACCCAAGATGAGGCCAAATGTATGTGTGGAGGAGGGCTGTGGTGGCAGCAGCCAGAAATGGATCTTATAAAAATATAAATTGGGTTTTATCATGCAAGAATACAGCCTGTCTAAAACAAGCTACTTTTAAACATGAATTGGTTGACTCATTTACCAGAGACCTGGGGCAGATAAAGAGTATAAACAATGAATTTTCTTTAATCTTTGGAAAAAAATGTGTGACAAAAGCCTCCCTTCTCTCCTTGGTTCATCCTCCTAACACACCTGATGTCCACTCCGTGTTGCCTGTGTTTATGGGTGGTGGGGGTGGGGGGTGGGGGGAGACTTCTCCAAGGGACCCTGCTCACCTCCCAGACAGCATTCTCCTCTCTTCTCTCAGATCCTCAGACTTCTGTTCCTTTCTTTAGTTCTCATCATATGGATCTTCACTGTTTCTTTCCTCCATCTTTAACTCAGTTGCTAAATGTGATTTCTTAGAAATTAGTCCCAGTCATGTCATTCATTCCAGGGGTTCAAATACTGCATGTCTTCCAGTGACTCACCTGAGAGTCAGGCTTATTTATCCAACTGCTCCTCTTCATTGCCACTTCAGTTTTCAAACCTGTCCAAAGCACAGCTCTTGCGTCTCCTTCCCACACTTACTCTTCCCACATTCTTTTTTTTTCTTGAGAGATGGCTCCATCGCCAATCAGGATCTCAAACTAGAAACCTTATGGCCACTCTTGGTTACTTCATTATCTTTCCTTTCTTTTTCACCCTCACCCACTCACCCACACTTATTAAACTTTTAACCCATCCTGAAACTTGTTGCTTATTCCTCCAACATAGTATTTTTCATTCAACAGCTCCAGGACATTTCCACTGCCCCCACCCTGTACCGAGCAATCCATCATCATCTCACGCCTTTTCTAATTATAATAGCCCCCACTGCTCCCCCATACATATTCTCCCCACTAACACTTTTATCCCATCTACACACCATTCTTCAAGAGCAACTTGACTGATATTGGTGAAACAAATCACATCACTCTGAAACTTGAAACCATTCTCCCTAGCTTCCAGCTGTATTCAGTATGAAATATCTAAACTTTATGAAGGTCCACAAGGCACACCTAGCATAATCTGGTCTCTTCTCTGTTCTTTTCCAATCTAATTTTCACTCTTTTTCTTCTTGCTCGCTAGGCTCCAATGTCCTTTTAACAGTTTCAGGACCCAATGTCCTTTTAACAGTTTCTAGAACAGTGTTTCAGGCCTCCATTTAAAGGAAACTGAATTAAATTAAGGCTTCAATAGAGAAGCTTTCCCTGTCTGCTCTATCTAAATTAACCCCTGGCCATGGTGTTCTCCAGGTCAGCAGCTCATTCGTTTCCTTCACAGCAGCTAACCCCCAGCTGAAATTATGTTTATTTGTGTCCTTGTTCTCTGTCTCCTCCTGTGCAGCTCCGTGAGGATTAGGACTGGGAGACGCTTCCTTGGTAATGTGTCTCCAGGTAGCACACTAACTAGAACTGCTTAGTTTAATTCACTTTCCTGGTACAGCACACTATCAAGAGTCAGCACACAGTAAGCACTTAATAAATAATGGGTGAATTGATGAACTAAGTTTAGTTTGGTATAAAATATTTATTATAAAACAGAGCAATCAAAATGAACAGAACAAGGGAGAGAAAAAATGGGGGAGAATGTGGCAGGAATACCTCAGGGCAGCATAGACGCTGTCTTAAAACTCACCAGGATTTGGGCTTCTTTAAATGGCTTCAACTCACCACGTTCTTTCTACTGTGGCAAGACAAGAAGTGTGCTGTGGTGTGGTTCAAAAGTACACACGTGCACAATAGCCACTCCCCAGATCAGCCTTCAGCCCACGTCACTCTACCACCACCCAACTGCCCACCCACCAAGAAGCCAGTGTAGTGTTGCTAGGCTTGTAACTCAGGGAGCCAGCTCTGAGACACGTTCTCCTGTCTCCCGTGGAGCTGCCTTTGCTGAATGAACTGTCTTCTCAAAGCTGTGGCCCCTAATTGACATGGTGCTCACTGGGCAAGGACTCAACGTTTTGTCCCTAACATCCACAGGCATCCTTCTTCTTTGGCCCTTCCCACAATGTTACTCTGAAAGTGGAAGCGTCTTTATATTTCCTCTCCTTACAGAACCAACCAGGAAAGAGGGTTTCCCTTCAGTCTTACCTTGTGTTTATTTCTTCCAAGAATATTATTGTCTGTCATACCCTATTTAGGCTCAGGCTCTTCCTGTTATTCTCGGCATATTGGCTGACAGCTACTTCTGTTAAATGTGCAGGTATGTCACTAATTTAGGGGGCAAGATGAAGCTAAGGCAAGGGTTGGAAACTACAACCTGTAAACCAATTCCAGCCGCCATTTGTTTTTATAAATGGTTCTATTGGGACCTGGCCACGCCCATTCATGTGCATCGTGTCTGTGGCTGATTTCCTTCTGATAAAAGAGTTGGCAGTTGTGACAGAAACCGCATAGTCTGCATAGACAAAAATATTTACTATCTGCCCCTTTGGAGGAAAAATTTGCCAAACTCTGGACTAGGATGTAAGTGCCTTTATTCTGAGCTGTAGAAATAGTATTACAAAAGTTTAACTACTTTCTGATATCTACATTTATATATTAAAATTCATTTGGGGGAAACCAGATTTTGTTTATACCTTCCAGCATCACCTAGTTCAGACCCTATTATATTACAGGCATTTACTTAATCGATAAATAAAGCTCTCTGTGACCTTTCCATCCCAAGTAATCTCCCGCTGCTCTCAACTCCCAGAGTGTTTTACCCTGCACGGCATTTTATCTCCCACAGTGCATATCTCACTGGGCTTTATCTCCTGAGCACTCAGCATTCTGACCTTCTATATGAATCATGGGTGTGCATAACTAATCTGGCCTACTGGTAGGCACTGTGTAAAGAAAATGGTATTTTGAGCATGACCGATTGCTAGGCCCTGAGCTGCATAATAGCACAGACTGTGCCTCTTTGGCTGACCCGGAAGCTTGCCTGATGCTGTCACATGATGGATACTCCATAATGCCTGTACAAGTCTGAATTGCTACTCTATATTAATAAGGGCTTGCTTCCCTGCTTTCTTTTTGCCATGATAGAAGAGAATCGAAGGCAAGCGTCCTTCAGCTCGCTCTACCCCAGATATACGCACATGCATGCACACACATTTTCACTTGTTCTTTGTTGCCACTATTTCTAATCAGGAGCTGGTAGATAGGCTCTGGGCGTTGCAGTTTTACAGCCATGGGTTTGAGTCCCAACTCTGCCATTTACCAAGTAACTTTGAACAAGGTACAAAATGTGCCTTTCAATTTCTTTATCTCGCCAATGTAGCTCATCACAGCCACCTCTCAGAGCTGCAGCTGGAAGTGAAGGAGGTAGTACCTCTGGAAAAAACCGTGCAGTCCCTGACTCGCTGTGAGTGGGCAGTGGAGGTCTGTCATGTTCGCAAGTCTCGTGACTTCCACGAGGAATCATCACATGGAGTCCTGCTTCTCAGCCTCATGCCCCACTGACTTTTAGGCCTCGTGAGATAGTCTTAAACTTAATCCATTCCTGTGGGTGTGAACCCATTGAAAGTAGAACTTTTAGATGAGGCTACTTCAGTGAAGGTGCGACCACCCTCAATCAGGAGTCCTGTATAAGAGAATAAAATTCATCCAGGAAGAGAGAAGGAAAGCCCCAGGAAGCACGAAGCTGAAGGTCACCGGGACCCAGGAGAGAAGGGAGAGGTCAGAGGAGGCCGCCATGTGCTTTGCCATGTGACCGAGGAGGCGGGACCAGGACTGTCAGCAGCCATCCTCAGAGCGCCAGTCTTCAGGGTGGCCTTGAAGATGCCTTGATTTGAACTTTTTCTTGGCCTCAAAACCAGGAGCCATTAAATCCCCATTGTTTAAGCCATGCCTTCGCATAGCATTTCCTCTAGCAGCCTAGGAAACCAAATGGGGGTGTGAAAGCCGGGGTTCCTCTCTGAAGATGGCTCCCTGCTCCCTGTGATTCCTTCAGCCTCTGCTGTCCCCGTACATTGTATCGCTGAGTCTGTCTTCCTGTGGCCTCCATCCGTCCATCTGCAAGGCCTCTAAAACTTACCTTGATCTGCCCACGTCTCACTAGCTTCTCAGCCGTCCCTTTTTCCCAGACCACCAGTTTCTTTTCCCTGATCTAGTCGAAAACCCTTCATATGGATGTCCATCTACTCCTTCTCCGCATGAAAGCCAGATGGTCTTTTAAATACACATCAGACCGTGTCTGTTCAAAAACCCTGTGACTTCCCATGGCATCTGTCATAGTGAGTTGTGACGATTGGTCTTATGTGTTACCTCCTGGGCTGCAGTACCCAGGGTTGAGTCAAATGCTACGGTATTTTGTGGATATGGTTAACATCTTTAATATGTTGATTTTACACAACAAGGTGGGTGGGCCTCAACCCCCAGGTAAAGACCTTAAAACAAAAACTAAGGCTTCACAAAGAAAAGAAATTGTGCCTCGAGACTGCAGCATAAAACTCCTGCCCCAGGGACTTCAGCCTGCCAGCCCTGACTATTGCATAAGCCAGTTCCTTAAAGTACCTCTCTCCATCTGTGTATGGCTGTGTGCATGCACATGTATATTTGTATATATGTATATGTGTATATATGTGTGCATGTACACACACACACACACGCACACACCCCCTATTGGTTCTGTTTCTCAGGAGAACCTTGACTAGACAGACACATTCATAAAATCAAATCCCTGCTCTGATCTACAGAACCTCATAAAAGTCTCCCGTATCCTGGAGTTTTCTTGCACTGTGCCAGGGTCAAGCTCCCTGGACTCATGTCAGTGTCTTCAACAGACCAAACTTTTCCTGCCTCAGAGACTTTGCACATTCTGTTCCTTCTGCCTGTTTGCCTTTCCTGCCTCTCTTTTTATCCATCAGGTGACATTACATTTTTACTGTCAGGGACCCCTATGAATACCATATCCTTCCTCATTACTCTTTTTCTTGGGATCCTGTTTTTATCGCTTGACTTGTCATTTGTAATTGTGTATGTGTTATTAACTTCTGTTTGTGGACCCTACTACTCTATGTGCTTATGAGGGCCACACCAGGTCTGCTTTGTTCACTGATGACTGCACAGCCCCAATGCCTTTGTGCTCCTTCATAGTGCTTAATAAATTATTCTTGAATGGATGAATGAAAGGATGAATGAGTGAATGAACAATGACTTTAGACAGATTTACTTCTCCCTGGCATTTTTCCTCTGCGTATAAATGGCTGTCTGAAATTCTGGCCTACAAACTTAAATGTTTCTTTTCTAAGAAGATTGTGAATATGCCAATGATTTGAAAAATGAATAGAAGTCCTTACATGACTTTCACTGTAAGAAGATAAGTTGTCTTCAAGATGATGCTATTCTCAAATCTTGTAACAAGACATAGCATAGCAAATTCTGTTGCTTTGCTCCTCAGCATTTTAATTTTCAAAGATTTTGGAAGTTGTTTCAGTGCACAGCAAGGTGTAATATTAAATAGTATTGGTTCCAGGTTTCAGTTTGTAAAGACCACTTTAAGATATCTTTCAGCAATCTCACAATGCATTCTAAGGAATCTTGACTATGAAGATATTGATTTTAAAAATTGGAGGTAATCTTAAAGCTAATATTCCTATTTTAGCTGCATACCTCAGTGAAATATCAAAAAGAAAACAAGGGTTTTAATTTTAATTGGAATTGTGAAATGTGTTACAGTGACTGAATTTTCCGGCACTAATAAATATTATATTTGGAATGTTGTTTTCCCATTTTTAAATGCAAGCAAAAGAAACATGAATTCAGATTTAATTCTAAGGATTGCTGAGGATAACATCCATACAAAAGAGAGATACATGAATGCCTTTTTTAGAAAGCTTAAAAGAGAAAATAGCCTTATTGGGTGTAATATATCAGGTAACTTCTCTGTTTATCTGCCACCATGAGGTGACTAATATTATCCCAATTACACAGGTGAGAAAAAAGTCTTAGGGAAGTAACTTATCCTATCAAAAGGTACATGATTGAGTTAGGATTTGAAACCAAGTTTCTTAAATATCAAAGCTCAAATTCTTCCCGTTGCTAATTGGCCTTCAACCTTTTAATTCATCCAGTCCTTATGAATTGGCTTTTTCCTTTCTTTCCTGCCACTACTATTTTATTTTATTTTGTTATTTTAATTTTAATTTAATTTAATTTAATTTTTTATATTATTTTATCCCTTTTCCCTGCTTCTCTTGGGTGGCCATTCTAATTTATATGATGTATATATTTTGTTTTCTGTGTATTATTTCAGAATGGGTATTATTTTTCATGCATGCATTTTTTATTCATTTAAGACTTTTTCCTCCTTTTAAACTAAACACTCTATTTTTAAGATTTGCCCATGTTGCTAGGTGAGCATCTAATCAGTGGCTTCTCATCCTTTCACCACATTTTACTTTTCCCCCCTCCCAGTCATTGAAACCAAGTTTGCTTCCAACTCACTGCCACCATATACATATTTGTAGCTACCACCTTACATGTATTTTCACTTATTTGTGATATTAATCTCCAGATCATGAGGCATATGTCACTTCATTTGTCTCAGTGGTCAGAGATTGCTCTTGAGATTACACCAGCTCCTGTGAAGGTCTTTTCCTGTCCTCACATCTATTTTTTTTTTTTTTTCATTGTTAGGTTTTTCAAAAAAAGCAAGATCCAGCTATATTCTGTCTATAAAAACTCACTTTAAATATAGAGACACAGGTTATAAGTAAATATCAATTCTACACAAATTTTTCCAGGTAATTGAAAAGGAGGGAGTACTTCTCAACTTATTTGTGAGGCCAACATTGCCCTCATGCCAAAATCAGAAAAAATACATCATAAAATCAATATCCTACAGATTGAGTACAATCCTGTCAAAATCCCAGATAGCTTTATTTGCAGAAATGGACAGGCTGATTTTAAAATGCATATAGGAATGTGAGGATCCCAGAACAGCCAGGACACTCTAGAAAAAGAATAAAGTTGGAGAACTCATGCCACCTGTATTAGTCAGCCAAAGGGGTGCTGAGGCAAAATAACAGAAATCTGTTGGCTTTTATAAAGGGTATTTATTTGGGGGTAGAGCTTACAGTTACCAGGCCATGAAGCATAAGTTACTTCCCTCACCAAAGTCTGTTGCCACGTCTTGGAGCAAGACAGCTGCCGACATTTGCCAAGAGTTCAGGCTTCCTCTTCCTCTTAAGGCTCCATGGTCCGAGCTTCTTCCAATATCAGCTGTAGGCTGGGTTAAGTCTCATCTCTCTCCCGGGGTTCATTTCTCTTCGGGCTCAGCTGCTCTGCTCTCTCCACAAGGCCAGCAGTAAACTATCAGGCGAATGGCTCATCTCTCTTCCTGGGGCTTCTGCTGTGTCTAATGGAGCCTTCTCTCTTTCCTCATTAAAACTCTAACTCTCTCTTCTGCCCTGTCATTTTCTCTGTGAGTCTCCGCCCACCAGGGGGACAGGAACTCAAAGTCCTACTGACCTGGCCCAATCAAAGCCTTAATCATTATTTAATCAAATAAAAGTGAAACCTCTGACTCCAATCCAATCTAATATTCCCAGAACAGACCAGTTGACAAACATAATCCAATATATATATTTGGAGTTTATAAAGAATATCAAACTGCTACACCACCCAATTTCAAAACTTTATACCAAGCTACAATAATCAAGACTATGTGGTACTGGCATAAGGATAAACATATAACTCAATAGAATAAAAGAGTGCAGGAATCGACCCTTATATTTATGGTCAACTTATTTTTTGACAAGTATGACAAGATAATTCAACAAATGGTGCTGGAACAACCGCATATCCATAATCACATCTAATTTTTGCCAGTTCAATTGGTGCAATATGATAACTTGTTGTGGCTTTAATTTACCTGATTACCAATGAATTCAAGTCTTTGCTTATTAGTGTCACGGTTTACTCTTCTGTGAACTGCTTATTCACACTGCCACACGTTTTTCTGTTTTAGCTGTTCTCTTTTTCTTGCTGACTTGCGGAAGTTTCTTACTGGTCTTAATCATTGCAAATATCTTCTTTCATTCTGTCATCCAATAGCTTTTATTGCTTTTTTAAAAAATTGTAGTTGCTTTTGCCTTAAAAATCCTTTATTGTTTCTTAAGTTGTAAAGATATACTCCTACAGTTTTCCCTAATAAATTTATGGCTTTACATTTTTATTTAGCTCTTTAATCCACCTTTGTGTTAGCTCCACTCTATTTTTATTTTTCCCAGACAGTGAATCCATATTTCTAATACCATTTATTAAACATTGGGATGTCTAGCATATTTGCAAATGTATTCATGAAAAAAGCTTATTTTTACCTCCAGAGAAAGGAAAACAGCTCTTCAATGTCATGATGCTTTTCCCATAGCAGAGATTCTTTTCTTTTAAATGAATGCATATTATATTTTAAGTCTGTTTTGGATCTGATCACAATGCTTTTAGTATATTCTTTCTTTAGTTCATCCTGCTTTCTTCTAGCATTCTCAGTGGAACTGACATGGAATTCTAAGTTGAGTATTTGAAGAACCTCTTCTTTGTTCCCAGCAATTAACATACCACTATCAATATAATTTCACCTGATTATGTCAGTTTAAGCCTGAAACTAAATTTAAAAAGAAATTTTCATTTATTAAGGATCATTAATTTGAATTGGCAAATAGCAAGCATTTGAAACAAATGGTAAACATTCACAAGCTTTTATTTTCATTTTCAAACACAAAGATGAGAACGTAGATTTACGATCAGAATGAAATAAAAGCATTATATGATTTTAATAGATTTCCTCTCCTCTAAATGATGACTGCTTATGTTGGAATTTCTGAAACATGAACTAGAACTGAAGGCCAGATGAATAATTGGAAGTGTGTTCCTAATTCCATTAGGGGAAAAAAAATTTACTCCATTGCTCGTGTTTCAGCAGAGATCCCTCAGATTATTTCAGGGATAATCTAGTGGAAGAAGATGGACCCAAGTGAAGCACTTAGCTGATTATGTCGTTCATTCTGGAAGAAATAGGCTATTTATTTTGTCTTGAAGTTCAGTAGATTTGGATTTCAGGCAGATGAAATGGCATGAGAAAGTCCTTTATTAATGTCAGTACAAGTGTGTGTAAAGAGGTCTTCTTTCAGCTTTTGAGCATATCCTTGCTGCTTGAGTATTTTTTTCTCCTTCATTTGCTCCATGCCCCAATTTTGTGGAGATCGTCTGATTTTTGACAACATTATGGCATGGGCAATTGTATTCATCAGACTTCATCAGAGAAGACTCTCAGGCTTTATAAGATCCCTAGGATGGTGATTTCACTCATATAAGTTTGTAAGTCTTTAAGCAAAAGCTGGAGAGAGGGAAAATTGCAGGAATGAAAGTTTTTCTTTAAGGAGTCACACATTTTAGAGAAGACATTCTTTTGAGTTTTGGTTAGAAAATATGAAATCTACTGACTTTCTGAGCTAGAATAATTCACTCCTGCTGTAAATATTACAGCAGTGTCAGAAGCGATCTACTTTAATGGGTGAAGGAAAAAAAACTTGTGAAAAAGACAACATTGCAATCTAATTTTGAAATAAGCATGGAATCCAAATCGTAAAATCATTTAAAAAATATCCCTCGGAAAAATAATTTCTTTGTCATAGTTGAGGCTTCGCGGAGCAGGTGTGGGGGAGTTTAACAACCCAGATGGAGTCCCAGCTCTGCCATTGCCTATTTTGAGCTCTTAGTCAAGCTACACCTCCAAGGTTATGCCTTTATCTCTAAAAGGCCCTTAGTTTACGTGTAGCAAAGTGAACTCTTCCATCCATAGTCCCAGTAAGCCCTCGGTTTTCTTTTTTCTCTCCCACAACCCCATTCCCAGCTTCTTACAGTAAAGACAATTAAACTAAACTTTGACCATAAGGAAGACACATTGTTTGTTTTAGCTTTTAATATGTTTTAATTGTCTGCTATGACTAATAGTGAGAGGGGAAAGCCCTTATTTCTTTAACGAAGTAAAATAATTTGCCCTTATTTATGTCAATCTTATCACCTTTGCTTCTTTGTGGTGGCTGCTCACAGTGATAGTGTCACACTAATTATCTTGAGCAATGGAAGCTAAACTCTCCCTCCCAGTGATGTAAATTAGAAGAGTGGAAGGTTTTGTCGGCGTTACCGAATGAATGGCTGTTTCTGTGGAGGTGCATCCTGGCATCTCAGTGATGCACGGATTTATGAATTACCACCTGTGTAGGAAAACAGGAAACCCTTCTACAGCATTTTGCTGAGTGCAATAGAAGAAATCGATCTCACCATACTGCTTTCAAACAAGTTAGCGAACCACCAAGTTGCAGTTTACGTAGAGTTAATTCACAGAACAGGTCTGGTTGATAAAGTTTGCATTAGCAATTGTTTTTTGTATCTTCAAAAAACAAGAAAAGGGAATTTTTATTTTTCAATTAGGAAAATTATTTTTACATGGAAAAATGAACATAACTTATACTGTGATTATTGTTCTTTGAAAATAATTGTTTCAAGTCCTACAAGCAATGGGATTGAAAAAAATTAAAACCTATGTAATGCAGACCATATTTTAAGAAGATACACAGAAATGTAATCCAATTTTTGTAGATACACCAGCTTTTTTTTGTTTTTAACTCCAGAATTTTCTTGCCATAAAATTCCCATTTATTTAATATTAATGTCCTATGGATCTATGATATTTAAATTACATCACCTTGGGAGTAAGTCACCTGTGGATTCAAGCAATATTTGTTGAGCACCTGCCATGGACCAGAAACTGTTTTAGGTGTGGAAAATCTGAATGTGAACAAAACAGACGAGATTATTCTCCTTTATGGGGGATTTTATTTCTCTTTGAGCAACTGCTAAGTATGATGTGAAATGCAGTGAATTTAAAATTAGTTATTTATAAAATAAAATACCAAGAAAAAATGTCAGTTCCTTCTAGGACTGCTTTCTGAGGGGTGTGGATTCCAAAGGCCTTATCCTGCTGAACCTTGGATGGGTTTGTATATTCAAATTTGGTAAAAGATCTGGCAAGAGCTCACCACTCTCATAGGATGGGATGACTTTGGAGTTCGTTTTGGAGGCGATTAGATGGAAAGAGAAGGTGGGGTGTCAGTGAGAGAAGTAAATGCATGAGCCAGATGTTGAGTTTCTCAGCTCGCCCCTGGGGCCCTTCCCCACCCGTCTGGTCCTTCTGCTGTGTGGACAGCTTCTGATTGGCCAGAAAGAGGACTGTTTTAGCAAAGGCTCACACTGCTCCCCGCTGGCACTGCTCTGCATTTTATCTCCTGGCTAAGGCTTTGAGCAGGAAATGTTAAAGAACTCTCACTACCTCTTCAACATAAGCCGTAAGGTGAACCTGCTTGATCTCAGAAAAGCAAAAGCAAACAAAACCAAAACAAAGCTCTCAAGCAGAAGAGAACTTGTGAACGGTTTTTTCCTTCCCCAAGATTTCTGTGCCGGGGCGGATGTGGCTCAGGTGGTTGGGTGTCCGTCTCCCACAAGGAGGGACACCT
>JAQZBX010012528.1:7733-30976 GCA_029593785.1 Cabassous unicinctus
TTATTTACGTTCCGTTTCCTCACTGCACTCCCCTGGTCTGCCAGCAGATGGCGCCCTTGGCACTCTCGGCTCACAGCCTGCTTGGAGAGCGTTTGCTGCAGCACAGACTGGATCAGTGTGGCAGAGGAGCCGCCTGGAGGCCGAGGGCCTCGCAGTTCACACTTTCTCAGAGAGAGTCCCCCGACCTGCGCTGGCAGCCGCCTCCCTTTTCCTGGTTAGGAGATAATTCCCCTCCCCTCTGCGTCTCAACAGCCAGTCCTGGTGGGCAGAGCGGGAGATTGAGGTCGGATTCCCAAGGCAACAATGGCGGCCCCGCCCGGCCTGGAAGGGCTCCAGGGACACAGCAGATGAAATCTGTGGTTCAAAAGCTGCCAGCCTTAGGCCGCGCCCCTCTCTGATCCCTGTGGCCCCCTTTGTAGCCACTGGTCAAGGCCTGAGAATTCAAGATGGCCTCTCAGGTGGGGAGGGCGCTGGCCGCTGTAGCCGCAGCTTTAACTGACAGCCTTGCCATCAGGATTGTCTTCCTTTGCCCCTCTCTCTTCTCGGCAGTGTCCAGCCTTCCCCTGGTGTCCTAGGCCGTAGAGCATTTTTTCCAGGCTGTTTCTGCCTCTACTCTAGCTATTTTTCTGAGAGAGGAGAGTCTCATGTCTTTCTAGTCTGCTATCTTCCCACAAGTCTCTAAAGTCTGTATTTTTATCCACTGATGGTTTTGTCAATGGAAACCGTGACAAAGATGGAGAAGTATGTATTACAATGCATTTTCACCATGGACATGATATGAGAATAAATAAAACAATCCACATGCAGAAAAAATGCTCCAGAAAAGGATCCATTTTACATTGTTCTCATTAAGGTTATTTTTCTATCCAAGACAACATCAATATTAGTGAAAATAAGCATTTTTATCTAAGCATTACTGTTTATTATCAAATGTATTCATAAAAATGACCTTGTGAAATGAGAACTAATTTGGCTTCCATTAAAAAGATGATACAATGAAGCCTAGATAACTTGACGAGGGCGAGCCATGAAAGTGATGTAATTACTCGTTAACCCAGGCCGCTTCTGGAGCCTGAGACCTTGGCTTCATGCAGTTACACACTTGCACACATTCTGAGGAATGTTGAAAATAGAAATGTGACAGTAAGAGACAAAACTGGGACAGTGACAGTCCAAATTAAGAATAAGACAGCTACCCCTGCTGGGCCCTCAGGCACATCCAGATAGACCTTGACACATCCCCAAGCATTCACCTGCCTGCAGACCTAGGTTTCCCTCTCTACCCCCACACTAGAAGTAGGATTTTCCCCCAAAATAGCTTTCCTTCCCCAGGCTCACTAATACTTTTTCATTTCACCCAGTAATCCAAGCTATCACCAATACAAGCTTAACTTTGGATAATTTGGTCCAAAATCATTGAATTTTTAGGTTAATATCATCAGCCTTTGCCTTCTCAAGAAATTTTCTTCTAGGATTAATGTCTCCAGCCAGTTTCCTTTTAGCTCTAGAACTTCCTAAAAAACAAGAGCATGAAAAGGCACTTGCTGGTGGCTTCTGAATCCCACACTCTGTGTCTCCTGGTCCAAAACAGAGGTGATGGAGCAGCACTTTCCCCACTGTGAAGGACAGGCCTGGAATTCTGCAGAAGAGGTGTTCATTGTTAAGAAATCCACTTTTGTTGTAAATATAAGGCCCATCTTTGAATCTGCTTGTTAGTGTATGTGTGATTTTTCTGTACCCTAACTTTCCAATCCTTAAATTCAGAACAACCAAGCTAAATTCTGAGTTGGTTATTCCATTACTTACTTTATATGATTGTATTTTATCAATATATTTATATATATTGATGTGTACACTTTATGAAATATAACCGTGATCTAGGCAATCTTTGAATCTTTTTTCCTCTGAATATTATATTACAAAGATGCATCCATACTTTTTAATATGGTTGCAGTTTATTATTATTCTTGGGAAATATTCCATTCTGTGGTAGACCATAGTGGTTTCATCACTATCCTATTAAAGGACCTTGGTTCCTTCCTCCCAACCAGGATTTTGTTCTGGGAACAGTAAAGATATGGGCATTCTCTTTCATGTTTCTTGGAATACACATGAAAGAATTTCTCTTGGGTGTACAACATGGAATGGAATTGCTGGGTTTTGAGATATTTGAAATGCAGCTTCATAAAATAACAAAATTTTCGGAGTCTAACAATTTACATTCCCATTGGCAATACATTTTAAAAAAACCCTAAAGATACATATGCTTTCCAAAACTTGGTACTGGTAGATATTTTAACTATTGTCCATTGAGTAGGTGAAAAATAGTATCTAATTGTGGCCTTGATTTGCATTCTTCCTATCACTAACGTCATATCTTCTTGTTCTTGGCTATATAAATTTCCTTTGTTTGTGAGATTGAAAAAAAAACTAATGAAAAAATTTTCAATTTTGCTTTAAGGGAATACTTGTAAATAGCCTACTTTCTTTTTCAAAGGTCAAAACAGATGCAACCCAAACAGATGCAAATGCCAATTGACAGAAAGCTAGAGAATAATGTAGGGACTGAATAGCACAGTGAACCCAGAGGCGGATGAGAACTGTGGTTGATGGTACAGATGCAAGAGTGTCCTTTGTGAGCTGGAGCAGAGGTACATCAGTATTGCAGGGAGGTGGGGATGTGGAGAAGCGTGGGAAAAATACAACTGGAGTGACCTATGGACTGTGGTTAGCAGTAATAATGTAATATTCCTGCATCTGTGCCAAAGATGTACTGTTGATAATGGGGGAGCATGGAAAATGTGTGCCAAATGTACGCTGTGGACCTGGTAATAACTGGATGATATCTCAAAATCTGTAACAAATGTTTCACCACGGTGTGGTGTGTTGATAGAGGGGTGTTATTTGGGAATTCTGCACATGTGCATGATTGTTTTGTAAGTTTACAACTTCTGTCATAAAAATATATTTAAAAAAATGATAGGGTGGGTTGGGGAAAAAATATACCAAATGTAAGACAAGGACTATAATTAGTAGTAAGATTTTGACAATATTCTTTCATAATTTGTAACAAATGTCTTACAACAATGCAAGGTGTTGGTGGAGGGTTGATGTATGGGACCATCCTATGTTATAAATGTTTGCTTTGTAAGTTCACAACTTTTACTACACTTATTGTTTATGTATGTTCATGCACAAATGATATTTTAAAAAATAATAGGGTGGGTTGGGGGAAAATACTTTGGTTGGTAGTAATATTTTGAGGATGCTCTTTAATCATTAGTTAAAAATGTTTCACAACAATGCAAGGTATTGGTGGTAGGTGAGGTATGAGAGCCCTGTATGGTGTTATGTATGTTTGTTTTGTAAGTTCACAACTATTACTGTACACTTACTGTTTATGTATGTTCATGTACAAGTGATATACTTGAATATTTTAAAAATTAAAAAAAAATTTAACCCAAACACATGAATTCTGAACACCTTAAATGTGGGAAAGATGTGGACGACTATATGCCCATTTTCTTATTTTACTCTCAAGTTTGGTTATATTCAGTTGTCGTGATGGTTATTGGTGAAATAATGATGGATTTTTTCATGATTAAACAGTGTCTATGTGGTTAAAATTCTTTGTTCATCCCACAGCAGGGAACGCCTCACCAGTAGCCAGGGCCCCTGGAGAGGGTGGGCGAGCTGTGCCTTCAGAGGTGAGTCAGGCCAGGGGCTGGGCTGACCCCTCCTCTGCCTGCCCTGGCTTGGAGCTGCTGGGAGGAAGGGGCTGCACCTGCCTGTGGTGCCCACAAGGCTGCCCTGCGAAGGCCCTGCTGGCAGCCTTTCCTTCCTCCAGTACTGACCCGGCTCTCTGTTCTTGGAGATTATTCCAGCATATCTTCTCTTTCCTAAGATCCAGCTTCTCCAAAATTGTTTTGGGGTGGAGTGTGGGAAATGGAAAATTATTGTTAGGGTCTCCTCGCTTTTGCCTTCCTTTTAAACTCTGTCTAGAGGATGCCCAAGGCAGAGATAGGGGCTCATCTGCAATGAGCAGCCTGCCCCCTCCTCTGAGACTCAGATTTACATTTTTGGCAGGCTTCAGGGTTTTAAAATGTTTTCCTCGATCTCCATCAGCCTCCAAAGGTCATTGCCCATAAAAAGCGCCATCCTTCACCAGGCCAGAGGAAACCTCTGGATTCTGACATTTTGTTTTACCCTATTTGCTCTATGATCAGTATGTGGCAGTATTTTTACGTTTCTACTTTCAATGTGCTCTACAGTAGAAAAAGAGAATATATGTGAAAGGAGGCATTAGTTTAGTCTGTTGGAACCTACTTAAAGGAGGTCCTAGACACATATCACCCAAACCTGGTTTTTTTTGCCCCCTTACTTAAGGTCAGATGATTTCTTTTTCATTTTTTATAATTTTTCCTGGTCTATTTTGAAACACTCTCAAATGTGCATCAAAGTTGCAATTATAGGGAAGCAGATGTAGCTCAAGCAGTTGGGCATCTGCCTACCACATGGGAGGTCCCAGGTTTGGTCCCCGGTGCCTCCTAAAAAGAAGACGAGCAGACAACGAACAGACACAGAGTGCAGACAGTGAGAACAAACGAGGCGGGGTGGGGGGTTAGTTTTTTTAGTGTTGCAATTACAGTAAAAGCAATGTATTTCAGGTCAGCTGGCTGGGGCCTTGCAGGATGGCTCCAGCCACCAGGTGGCAGCAGGTCACGCTCAGGGAGCTCCAGGCCTCAAGCTGAAACACACCCTCCCTGGCTGGCCTGGCCATCGAGTGGGCGCTTGGTGTCTGTCTGTGGGGCCTTCCTCACGTACTGCCAGGACACGACGTGGGGACAGCCGGTCAGCAGTCCCTGGGCCTCCTGGGGGCATAACAGCCGGCCCAGTGCACACCCCGCGCCCTCCCCAACGGCTTCCGTGCCCTGGACGCCACCCCTCGCTCCACAGCAGGCCCCAGGAAGGCCCGTGGCTGCTCCCATGCAGGCCTCCAGGCCCAGGGCTTGGAGCCTAGGTAGATGAGGTGATCTCACGCCAAAAGAAAGACCCCAGGCCAAACGAGGCAGAGGTCCTGGGCAGCCCTGGTGCCCCTGCTGTCCGTCGCCACACTGACCAGCTTCACAGCCACCCCACACCACTATCACTTCCACCCACCCAGCTTCTCCCTGAGATCGGCGGCTGCCCTGGTACTCGGGGACGGAGGGGCAGCAGGGGCAGGGTCCAGGGAAGCACATGCCCTCCTCACCTGCCAGGTGCCCATGGGCGGGTACGGCCCGCCCACCTTGGCGAGGCGCCACCTGCTGGGGCATAAAACCCAGAGAGCCAGGCCAGCGGCAGCTCCTGAGACGCCGCCCGCACCGCTGCCCGCCATGAAGGGGCCCTCGGCCTTCCTGATGGCGGCCCTCGCCTTGCTCTGTGTCTGCCGTGAGTTGTGCGCAGGGCTGGAGCTAACACGATGCTCCCAGCACATACCTGTGCGCGGAGGGGGGAGCAGGGAGGGGGCTGGGGAGCTGAAACCCAGGCATCGGTCCCCCTCGCAGTGAGCACTCTGGTTTTCCAGGAAAAATGCGGCCCTGCCTGCCCAGACACTCCTTCCCAGCCTCCATCACAAACTACCCACTGAGCAGCAGAGATCCTGGGCCAGGGGTCCCCACCCAACCCAACTGAGCCCCAACTGGCCCCACCCAAGCTCTAACCTTAGCCCCAGGCCGAGTCCCAACTTCAGTGTCACCACCAGCCCCAAGCCAGACCGACCCCGACCTTCCAACCCCCACGCTAGACCAGCTCATCTTTCCCCAGTGATTCCAGGGAACCAGGAGTAGAGAGGAGCAGGTGAGGTTAGGGCCCGTTGAGGGACATCTGGGGCAAGCGAGGTGGGCACATCACTGGGGAATACCTGGAGTGGGGTGAGGAGGGGACATCATTGGGGGACACCTGGGGCAGGTGAGAAGGGAGCGCCATGGGGGAACACCTGGGACAGGTGATGGGGAAGGTCTGGAGACACTGAGGCTGGACATTGGTGATAGGCCTAGGGGACAGGATTGGGCCGGGGTCCTCCTATCTTGGCATCATCTCACCCTGTGATATAGGGCTGGCCACAGCGGAGGACACAAATGAGTTTTTCATGGACTTCCTGCAAACGCTGCTGGTGGGGTCCCCAGAAGAGCTCTATGAGGGGCCCCTGGGCAAGTACGACATCAACGCAGACGCCAAGGCAGCGATGACCGAGCTCAAGTCCTGCATCGACGGCCTGCAGCCCATGCACAAGGCAGAGCTGGTCAAGCTGCTGGTAAGGGCCTTGGGGGGGGACACCAGGACCCCTGACTCCCCACCTGAAGGCCTGCAGCCCTCACAGGACCCCACACCACGCTCCCCCGACTCTCCACCGAACCCCCCCACCCCTGGTAACCCACCCAATGCAGAGCCCCCTCAAAGAACAGCACCCCACAGATGCCCCGACCTGTCCGGCCTATGGAGATGGACATCGCAGACCCCACAGCCCCACAGAGTGCCCTTCAGCCTGTAGAGCCCCCAGACTCCACAAAGGTGCTGCTCCTCCAGCCTATGGGAACCCCACATGCACGCAGCCACCCACGTGTGACACACACGCACTAGTGCCCTCTGCCTGCCACACCGTGCCTACCACCTCACCAGCTGCCGGGAGGGACTGGCCGTGAGGCGCCAGAGCCCTGCGCACCCCTGGAGGCTTATCTTCCCTTTCTTAAAACGGGGCTGATCTGCTCTATTGAAAGATAACTAGCCAGCCGTGCCTCTCTAGTGACTGATGGCCAGCCCTGTCGGCTACGTCTGCCTTCCAGGTGCAGGTGCTGGGCAGCCTAGAGGATGCCTGAGAGGACCCCAGACGTGGCTCCAAGCAGCCACAGGACCAGCCACGCACTGCCCCGCCCTTCCCCACGTGTAAACTCATCCCAAAATCGTTTACTAATCAATAAAGGCCCCTGCAGCTCAGGCTTGGCCTCTCTCTGGCCCCACATGCATGCACACGCACACGTGAAGAGCCGTGCTGGGGCCTGGGCAGGGGCTCGGGGCAATATGTCCCAGAAAGATCACGTGACTGCAGGGTGAGTCCAGAGCCGGGTGGGGACAGACAGGTGCCCCGTGCTGGAGCGAGGACACTGCATCTGAAAGCTATTTCAGACACGAGCTGTGCTTAACGACCCAGGCTACAGACGTCCAGGTCCCAGGAGGCTTGAGAACAGTCTCTCAGCAAGGTCACTGGGGGAAACAGTCTGCCCGGGAAGAGACACGCCTGGGCCCCCGATGAACCCGGATGACTGCCAAGAAGGAAACCCCTTCCCCCAGGGCCAGAGCTGGGCCCGAGGCTATGACCAAAGCCAGCAGCGGCTCCAAAGGGCCCCTGGACACCCAGCCGCAGGGGAGGGGCAGAGCTGAGACAGGGGGGTGGTCTGAAGGTGGCCGACAAGTCTCCCGCAGCCCCCTGGCCATCAGCACCAACGGCCCCAGGCCTTCCACAGCAGAGCCTCCCCTGGGGGAGGCGCTGAGGGCCCTGTTGGCTCCTCGGCCAGCCTCTCCTCCTCCCCCACTGGGGGGGCGTGGGAGCCTTCCCTGGAAGTCCCGGGGCCCAGGGACCATTGTCCCCATCACACAGGCAGTGATCTAGAACGCACCGTGCCACAGAGCCACATTCTAGAGCTCGGGGCCTCGACAGCTTCCCAGTTCTCGAGGCCCCTCGGGGAGGGAGAGGCCGTTCTCTCCATGCTCCTTTCGCAGGAACTCCCTGGCACCGAGGCCAGGGGGAGAGCACCGCCATAGAGGAGGCTCGGTCCGTAGTTTGCTCTGTACCAGAGGTGAGCAGCCCCCACCCCAAGCAGCCCCTCCTGGCCCCAGCACAGCCTCAGCCAAGCAGAGCCAGGACCCCCCACCTGTGCCCACCGGCCCTTTTGGAGTCATCTGAGTAGAAGGAACCTGCCCCGGATTCCCCCTCCCCTGAGCCTTAGAGCTGAGAAGGACAGAGTAAAGGATAATTCTAGGCCGGCACACGAGGTGCTGGAGAGGAAAAGGAGAGCTCACCACTGCAAGCAGAAAGCCCCCTGTTCCCAGCTCAAGACCCCTGCTGAGGAGGGGTCAGTTTGGGCAGAAGCAGGGATAGGGAGTGGGGGTCTGGCATGACGGATGACCTGCTGCCTTCCTGCCACATGGACAGAGCCGGCCATGGCGGAGGAGGTGTGGGTGGGTACCTGGAGGCCCCACCGCCCCCGGGGGCCCATCATGGCCCTCTACAGCAGCCCTGGGCCCAAGTACCTGATTCCACCCACCACGGGTAAGAGAGAGGTGGGTGCGTCCAGAGAGGGGCATGGGTGGGGGTGGGAGTCAGGGGCCAGACTTGGGTGGGCCTGGGGAGGGCCTGGGAGGGTTTGGGGTGGGGCTGGGTTTGGAGAAGGCCTGGGTAGGATCTGGGGAGGGCCTTGTGGCTCGATCCCTAACTCCCAGCCCCCTAGCCCTTCTCCTGCCTTCCTGCCTGGTCAGGCTCTAGGGTGGGCCCTCTGGGGTGCTGAAGGTGGGGAGACAGGTGGGTCGGCACCTCGCCCCACAGGCTTCGTGAAGCACACACCCACCAAGCTGCGAGCACCGGCCTACAGCTTCCGAGGGGCCCCCATGCTTCTGGCAGAGAACTGCTCTCCAGGGCCCCGCTACAGCGTGAACCCAAAGATACTGAGGACTGGCAAGGACCTTGGCCCCGCCTACTCCATCCTGGGGCGCTACCACACCAAGACCACGCTTACCCCCGGCCCAGGTGAGAGACCCCACCCTCTGAGAACTCTGATCGGCACTCTGGAGGCAGAGGGGCCTCCGGCTGGCCTCAGGCCCACCCAGCCCTCAGCCCCTTGGAGCACCTGCTTCCCTATGGGCAGAATCGGGGACAGCAGGCCGGGGTGTGAGGGTGCTCCTGCTGTGCTGTTTCTCTCCTGGCCTGGGGCTGCCCAAAGCTGCCAGGGGCACCCCTCGGCCAAGACCCTGGATCCAGCCCAGGCCTGTCTGTCTCAGCCCATATTCAATCCCTGCTCGCTCCCCTCAGAACGGCCTCATGTGCCCCCAAGTCCATCCTGAGTACTCCCTGACCAAACCCGAGTCCATGTCTGCCACCACTGGAACCCGGCTGCCTGTGCCTAGGATGTCCGGGAGCCTCCAGCACCCCTTCCTCTTCTTTCCCCTCCCCCCGCCCAGGCGATTACTTTCCAGAGAAATCCTCCAAGCACGTGTTCGATTCAGCGCCCAGCCACTCCATCTCCGCCAGGACAAAGACGTTCCGGGTGGACAGCACCCCAGGTCCGAGGGGCCTCGGCCTGTCTGTGGGGAGGGACCAGCGGAGACTGGGGGTGGAGCTTAGGGCCCGGCTTGGGCCAGCAGGCTGAGGCGCCCCCTGTCCACCCCCAGGCCCCGCCGCGTATGCGCTGCCGGTGGTGATGGGGCCGCACACGGTGGGCAAGGTCTCCCAGCCCTCCTTCTCCATCAAAGGCCGCAGCAAGCTGGGCAGCTTCAGCGACGACCTGCACAAGGCAAGTGTCCTGGCCGCCCACTGAGGCGCTGCTTAATCGGGTTGGACCCCCTGAACCCTGGGTCCACCAGCCTTGAGCTGGCCCTGGTCTCCTGAAGCCCCTCAACAACCGGCCCTGAGGGAGGAGCTGGGGATCCCTCCAGTGGTGAGGAGGGGGCAAAGAACAAGGAACAGAGGGTGCTGAGGAGCAAGGGGCTTGGAGGGAGAGGTGCAGTTTCAGGAAGGGTGGCCCCGGAAGAGCAGGAGGCTGAAAGATGTGAGGACAAAAGCCATGAGGTCGGGGGGACGGGGGACCCCCAGCTGAGAAGACCAGCAGCTCCGCCCCTCAGCCCCGGGTGTGCCCACGCGACACAGGCACCCCACGCAGGGCTGGCACATAGGCAGCGAGGCCGAGGCAAGGGCGGCATCACCCCTCCAGGGAAGGTGCCACCCAAGACTCCCCTGCGGCCCCAGAAGGGGTCCCGGGCGGCGCTGGCCACGCCTGGAAGAGCGCGCGGGCCTGAGAGGCCGGCTGGCAGCTGGCCTGGCCGGACAGCAGCCGGACAGCGGCTGGGGGCGCTGCTCGCCCGCCCCTGGGGTCGCGCGTCCTGGGCAGGCCCCGTCCAGCCCAGGCTGAGCCGCCGCCACCCCCAGACCCCAGGCCCCGCGGCCTACAGACAGACCGACGTGCAGCTGACCAAGCTCAAGGCCCCGCAGTACACCATGGCCGCCCGCGTGGAGCCCCCGGGAGACAAAACCCTCAAGCCAGGACCAGGAGCCCACAGCCCAGAGAAGGTCCGCGAGGAGCACAGACCCGGGGTGGGGCGGGGGCGGCCTGCGGCGGTGAGGGAGGGCAGGGACGGCCCTGGGGGGGCGGCCAGGGCAGCGGACGGGGAGGGGTCGGGCAGGGGAGTGGCACGGCCTGAGAGGGAGCCAGGGGAGCAGGGCCGGGGCGGGGCAGGCGGGAGACGGGGCTGCCTGGGGGGTCGGAGTGTCCGTGGACCCTCAAGACTCAGTGTCTGTCGGGTACCAGAGCCAGAGACGCGTCCACCTGCCGCACCTGCTCTGCGCCGCCCAGATGCCCTGACCGCTCCCACTGGCCAGACGCCTAGAGGGCTGTGCGCCTGCGCCGTGTGGCGGGGCCGCGGGGCCGCGGGGCCCGAGTGCGCCTGCGCGGCGTGGACCGGGCCCGCGTTCGGGAGCCGGACGCCTGCGCCGTGTGGCGGGCCCGCGGCGGGGAGGGCAGGCGCCGGTGCGCTGCGACGCGGCGGGCCGCGGGCCGCGGGCCGCGGGCGGGCGGGCGTGCGGACGCTTCTGGCGGCTTTTTCTTTCCAGGTGACGGTCACCAGGCCCTGCGCGCCCATCGTCACCTTTGGCATCAAGCACTCCGACTACATGACGCCTCTGGTGGTGGACGTGGAGTAGCCCAGCCCCGGCCCTCTCACCCCCGCCCCGTGACCCCCGAGCCTTGGCCGCATCATGTTTCCACAACACCAAATTGACCCCGGCCTCGCGGCTCGGACGCCTCCGTCAAGCTGGGCCGGCTGACCCGACCCGCAGGGGGAGCGTCTTCCGGATGTGCGATCATTACTATTTTTTCTATGCTACTTTTCCCATTAGCTAATCTTGTTCCTGCTGTGCCCAGATATTTAATAAATCACTGCTTCCACTAGTGACGGTTTATCTTGGGGGGAGGATCAGGCTTTTCCGAAAAGGGGCCCGCGAGTCAGGAGGCGGCTCAGGAGGAGGCCAGAGCAAGGGGACTCGGAGGCCCTGAGCAGCGCCTGCCCTCCACACGCGCTCTGCCTTGGACGTGCCCCCCTTTCTGTGGCCGCTGTGTATCCCAAAGATGATCTCACCTGGGCTCAGGCCACCCCACTGACAAGGGACCTGCCCTACAGGGACTGAGCCTGGGGCTGGTAGCTGAGGACTGCCATTCGCACTTGTGGGGCTGCTGGCACTGGGGCGGGCCGGTTCAGGGCTTCCTGTCCTAGGCACTCACATGCACCCACTGAAGCCTCTCAGCCTCAGGAGTGGATGCTACTACCCAAAGGTGCAGAAACTTGGGCAGGGGACAGGTACAAGGTGGTGAGGTTGCCAGGTAAGCCTGCAGCCCACGGGCCCAGCTGCACAGGACACAGCTTCACCCAGGCCTGAGACAGGAGGTGAATGTAGAGGGGACAGCAGTGACTTGGGAAGTGAACGAGGGGAAAGAAGGGCCATAGCCAGTTCTGGGCCCCCCAAGGAAATGAGAAAAGGACTATGTGGTTACTTTTCCTTGAAGCTGTTTATTATTAAATTGTCTTCTTGATGAATTACGGGGCAGAGCTTGGTGGCACCCATCAGCTGTTTTCACTGGCCTGTGAAATCAGAGTCAGCACACCCCACTTATCCAGATCCCGATGCTCAGCACAAATAGGGCTGAGTGGCAGGAGGGGTCAAGACTGCCTCAGAAAATTCTAGTTTGAATAAGGTGGCAGCAAGATCAGTATCTCCAACTTCCTAGAGCTCATCCTAAAACAATATGGAGAACGTGGAAAAAAAAAAAAACTAGAAACTGGCTCCCAAGTAGGTGGAAGCGCTGTACATATGGAAGTCAAACAGGCAGCACGTGCAGGTTCTCCACCTTGTTTATTCCATGGACTCCTTTGCCAATCAAGTGAAAACCACGGACCCCTTACTAAGTCCACACTAGACTGTGTATTATTTTTTTCTTTTATATGTTTTGTGTTTTTGTGTATTTAATGTTATCACACCTGTACCAACACATCCCCACAAGAATAATGTTTTTTTGAATTTCAGTTCAAGTTCACAGACCCCTTGATAAGAACCCCTGTCCTAGAAGAAGCCAAGATGGAGGCCTGTGGAGATAGTAACAGCAGAAGGTCTCAGCCAGAGATGGCAAAATTTTTTTCTCAAGGCAAAGGGCACCTCAAAATGCAGAACCTGAATTCCTAGTGTATAGCAGCAAGATCAGAGGTGTAGAGGCTGGTGGCACAAGTATCCTTAGGTCTGGTTTGGTCCCCACACCTGAGTCGTATTCAGAGGCAGAAGAGAGTTTCAGCACTGCACAGCCCAGGAACAGCCTGGGGGTGGGACAGACGAGTTGCAGCGTCCAGGTGGGGATGCCACTTAGGCAGCTGGCAGTGGACAGAGGGCTGAGCCCAAAGCCCCAGCACATAAGGACACCTGGGAACAAGAAGACACCTGTGAAGGCAGGAGGGAAGCTGGGAGTGACACCGGCCACCCTAGGTAGAGAGTTTGGGAGGCAGTTAGTCCACTCAAGCAGACTCATTTAGTGAGACAGTGAGAAGTAAAAACGTAAAAGACTCGTCTCAGGGACACTCAAGGTTGTCAAGTCCTAATGCTGAAGGGCAAGATGAGAAAGAAGAGGGTTAGGTGACTGCTTCAACAGGTGCAGAGGAGGGAGGAGGAGGAAGAAGGAAGGAGCTGGGAGAGGGAAGAGAAGGGGAGGAGGAGGGGCTGAGAAATAGCAGTAGAAAGACCCAGCCTGGGCAGTTAGCTTGAAGGGCTGGAGGCTGGGTAGAGCCCATGGGAGCTGGCGGGCAGCAGCTAGTTCAGGTTTCAGAGGCGAGGCCAGGAAGGCAGATGATATGGACATGTCAAGGGATGGTCCAGAGCTGGAAGATTTGGTCTTAACTGTGTTGGGTCTGACCTGCCCCAGGACTGGTGTGATGGCGGGGGCTATAGGGGATGAGGACCCAGGGGAAGGCAGGGGCTCAGAGATGCTCACAAGGAAGGTTCCCTCACGGTGGGAGGAAGTACAGGACTTGGTGGAGGAGCAAAAGCTACCCACACAGAGCCAGGCAACCCCAACAAGTGGCAGATGCAGCAGGGTCCCACCCACCCACGCTCAGCCTTTTCTGGAGGTCTAGTCTCCCGGAACCCATTTCAGTGTGCAGTGGATGCACATCCTGAGTGGGAATTCCTGCACCTGAACAAGTGGCCAAGCGACCCAGAACCAAGAAAGACCCAGGGCCTCCTTATCCACAAGCCACCACCCCTTCCCTTCCCCCCAGGGCCTGGTTTCAGGTGCCTTTAGTGGGTCCCAGGGAGGAGCATGAGGGTGGGCTCAGAGGGTCCTAGGGCAGGAGCTGGCCTGCGCTGGTCTGCCCTTACTCCAGAAGCCTTGGCCAATAGTAACTGCTGTTGGTGGGGGTGGGCTGAGGACCCTCCTTCCGAAGAGATGGCACCGACTTGGGGTTTGAAGCCATAGCCATTTCTTGTGCCAGCTCCATGCTCCACAGATCACACACGTGGCCTTGCCCAGAGGAGGACAGAGCAGAGGAGCCTTGAGATGCCTGAGGGCTGGGGGAGGGGTTGCCAGCCACAGGGGCCTCATCAGATTCCCAAAAATTCCTCCCCACACTGCCGTGGCCCAACTCTGCCAGGATCTCTAGCCTCAAAGGGGAGGGGCAGGCCCTGTCTCTCCCCAAGGGAAAGGATCCTTTCTGTGGACGGGACCAGCCAACAGGAGCTCATGGGTCAGAGGCAGCACAGCCCATGGCTACAACAGAAGACTTCTGACCCACAATCGTAATTTCAAAGGAGTATTTTGTAGGGAAGTCCTCCGGAGCCCAGAAGCCTAGGTGGCGGGTCCTGGCTGCCCTTGGCGCCCACAGATGCAGCTCGCCAGCACCCACTTGTTCATGTCCTTGCCCTCGACACGAGGTAGGAGAGGATGAAGAAGGCCACAATCAGGCCCACGGCCACACCACAGAGAAGCTTCCGGTTGTCTCGCCCAGATCGCGCCATTGTGGAGAAGCGCTTCACACTCCCGGTGAGCAGACCTGTCATGCTTGTGAAGTCCGAGTCCTGGGGGAGGAATCCCAGCACCGTCATGCGTGCTGGCACCTCCACACCCACCCTCACCGGTACCCAAGGACAGCGCCTATCTCCAGACGGAGCGAGCCAAGCTCAGCAGGACACCCTCGAGCTTCGCGAGCTCTTACCATGCCATCCAGGTACCGGTTCTGGTCTTCTGCATCCCTATCAATGTCCAGGGCAAGCTGGTTAAGACACAGAGAGGGCAGGATCAGGCCAGGCCAGACATGGGGTGGCACCCTCCCCCCAGGACCAGCCAAAATAAACACCACCCTTGCCAAACATGGAGAAGGTCAGAAATGTCAGGTGTCACCCAGGCCTCACACAGCCAACAAGGAGACTAGAAAGCTGCCCGGAGCCCCTCAAGCTGTACCCTCTGTGAGTCCCAGCTCCCAAGAGAAAGGAGACTAACACAGACCGATTTGAGCCTGGTGACCTTGGAGGCCAGGCTGTCGGCCATCCGCTTGTTCTCCCGGTCCAGAATCTCCTCCACAGCCCCAGGGCTCTGAGCTGCAAAAAGAGGCTGAAGTGGTGCATCCATTCATGAGCATGACCCCTGACCCTTGGACACCAGAGAGTTAGCCCTCTGTGGCCTCAGCCCTGTCTGGCCCAGTTGGAAGTCGTGGGGGGCTGTCTCCACCTGTAACTTGATGGGCAGTGCCAGGTGTGTGAGACAGTAAACAGCCATGTGGGAGCACATGTCCAGGCCAGGACGTGTGATGTGCCCTCTAGTGTGCACCCCAACAGGTTCAGCCCAGCTGGCACCTGTGATGCCCACTGCAGGCCAGGACCAGCACTAATGCAAGGGAGCCAGTGAGACGCAGCACTTGCTTGCAGAATCAACACGCACCTACCTCAGGCCTATTCCAGGAAAAAACGGTCAACTCTGGGGAGGGCCCAGGAAACTGGGGAAGAGCACCGGCCCCAGGAGGGCAGAAGGGCTCTGTAGGGGCAACCTGGTCCTGAAGAAGTAACAGATAACCAGGGGCAGGTCCTCAGGGAGGCCCTTCTATGCAAAGAAAAGAAAGTGAGCTAAGCCTCCCAACCAAAGCGGCGACAGCGGTCAACACCCGAGCGCAGGGACTAGGTCTGCTCAACTCTGTCCCACACAGCACCTCTGGCAACCACCAGAGCTGGTGCAAGACCCAACCCAGGACTCCGGGCAAACCCATTCCCCACTGCACATGGGCGCCAGACCAGGTGAAGTGGAATGCGTCACATCAAGTGGGTGAGAATCGCCTCTCCGTGCGGGGAGACGCCAGTGTCAGTGAAAGCCGCCTACGAGGCCGCGGCTCCCGTAATCTCTGACATGCACAGACCCCGAGGGTAGGGGCAGCTGCCAGAAAACACCCAATTGTGCCACGCATCCTGCCAACCCCTTCACGTTCATTCACTCCTTTAATCGTCACGACAGCCCAGCATGGCAGGCAACAGCGCCCACTTCTCAGGTTGAGAACAAGAGGCTCCGAGAGGGGAGATCCCCGGGACCCACGTCGGTGGAGGCCTGCCCGGACCTTCCCCCCCAGAGGCGGCTGGCGAGATCCCGTCCAGGGCCATCAGGGACCCTCGGCGGCGCAGCGGCTGGAGGGGGCACGCGCAGGTCCCCACTGCTCGCTACCGTCCGGCTCGCTCGGGACCCGGCAGGCCCTTCCCGCCGACGGGTGCCCAGAGCCGGGGGCGAGCGCAGGGGCGGCTCCTGCGCTTCTGACCCGGTCCGCCCCCCAGGCCCCGCCCCCGCCCCGCCCCCGGCCGGGCCCGGCTTTCCCGCGCTCACCCCGAGCCCAGTCCGCCATCGCGCCCAGCTCCGGCCCCGGCGCTTCCGCCCAGCGCGGCCGCCGCTGCCGCCTCCGCGGACGTGGCGCGGGGTCACGGGGAGGGGCTTCCCGCCCTGGCCCCGCCCCTTCCGCCGCAGGTGGTGCGACTTCCCGCGCAGGCGCGGACGAGCGGGCGGCGGAGCGGGAGTGGGCACGTTTGAGGGTTGTTTCCTCGCCTGTGGAACGGGGTGGGGTCTCACTCTTGGCACGTCTTGGTTGATAGTAGTTTTAAGGCCGAAATCCCTTTCGGTTATTCAAACTGAAGTTGGGTCAGGCACAGCGTCAGGTCCTACCAAGTGGGACGAACTGGGTTGCGGTGTTGGCGCAGGAGTTCGCCATGCACTTGGGCCTCTTGTGACCTGGGGAAAGTTAACCTATGTGCGTATCAGTTCCCTTGCCTGTGTTTAGAAAGTGCCTGGAACAAGTGAGGTTGTGTGAGTGTTTTAAAAATAAAAGAGATGTGAAGAATTAGAAGAAACAGTCATGTAAGGAAACGGGGTTGGGGAGGGGGCAGTGGGAACGTTAGGAGCCAGTGTTTCTTGCCTTTGAACCCTGGCACAAAGGGCCTGGCAATACAAATGTGTGTTAAAATAACAGATGGGTGGGAGAGTGGACTGCACTCGTTATGGAGCATTTTCTGAGTGTCAGTCACTGTTGAGTATTTCGCACTCATGCCTCTAATCCTCACGACAGCCTATTGAAATGGACACTTTCATTATCTCCACTTTACAAAAGAGGACACTAAGTCCAGGCTAGACCGCGGCTTGGCAGTTGCTGTACATAATCAAGCTCTGCTTTCACCCCTCATCTCCCCCACTCTCCTCCCTTTCTCAGTACCAACCATGGCGTCCATTTCTCCGTTTCCATATTTGCACTTTTATTCCTTCTGCCTGGAATGGCATTCCCCCAGATCTTTTCGTGGCTCCCTAATCTCAGCGTCAGGTCACTTCCCCAGAGCCCTTTTCTGTCTACCCGATATTGCAGCCGCCTGTTTGTAAAGTCGCAGCCCTACATCTGAGAGCCTCTTTGTTGCTCAAATGTGGCCTCTCTCTAAGCCAAACTCAACATATGCATGCATTGCCTTCCCCCCAACGTGGGACATGACTCCTGGGGATGAGCCTCCCTAGCAACGAGGGATTAATACCAAGTGCCAAATGGCAACACGTTTGGAAAAAGACCTTGAATAAAAGGGGGAAAGGGTAAAGAGAAATGAGTTCATGTGGCTAAGAGACTTCAAAGAGAGTCGGGAGGTCATCCCAGAGGTAATGCTTATGCATACCTCAGTAGGATCTCATAGAACACCAAAGTGGATATCACCCCACACTGAGGGACCCCTGAGGGCTCTGGTGACATCCAGGTCCTATATAAGTGGGGATAGTCCCAGAGATTGATGCCTTATTAGTGGGCTCTTCGTTGGAATCTGTGCTCCTGAGAGTGACAGAGTCGGACTCAAGTCCTCCCTGCACATGGTCCATCAGTCCCTTCTATTCAAACCTATATGTGATGCTGGAGTTGTTAGGTGTACTTCCAGGGACTGGAGCCTCTGGCCTACCTATGTGCAAGCTGTTCCTGCAATCTCGGTGCAGCTGCAACTCTTACCCTACAGCTCAATGGACTCATCCAAGTCACCTGGTGAGGAGACGACTATGGGCAACGGCCATCCCAGGGAATGGAGAGGGCCTGCAGCTGCAGGCAGGATAATCCCATTCACCGTATCCATGGGATATAAACCCTCTCACTTGGAGGTGGCGTGGACACCGCCATCCCAAACTCCCCAGGATTGGGGGAGGAGCTATGGACTAGAATGGACTTGGTGGTGTTCTGTCGTATATTGTGATTCAAGCAATGGAAGAAATTGTAACAGTGAGGTGGAGATGGTGGCCACTGGACATTTTCGGGGCAGGGAGGGGAGGGGCAGTTGAAATACAGGGGCTTTTTCGGGACTTGGGGGTTGTCATGAGTGGCATTGTGGCAACAGATGTAGGCCATTTTGCATCAGCATATACCACGCAGAACTGTGTGGGAGAGAGTGTGGTCTATGATGTGAAATGTGGTCTATGCTTGGTGGCAAGGCCCCAGGATGTGTATATCCATTGCAGATGATGTGCCACACTGATGAAGGATGTTGGTGTGGGATGTTGTGGGAGGTGTGGGAGGTGGGGAACATGGGAATCCCTGTAATTTCTGAGTAATAATTAGGTAATCTAAGCACCTTAAAATACATATATATATATAAAAAAAAACATTTATGTAAACAAATGCACATATATGCATATGTATTTATATATCATTTTACAAATACTGGTATGTACTGTGAAAAATTTTGATTTTTACCAACAATAAAAAAATTAATTAATTAAAAAAAAAAGTCGCAGCCCTTGGGACCACCCAAAGTGGTCTAGTCTGTCCTGCCTTGTCTGTCTTCCCCTCTAGAACGTAACCTCCGCGAACGAAGGGTCCTCTTCGCCCGCATCCCCGCCGCCTCGTCCGTAGTAGGCGCTCAACAAACGCCTGTTCAATGAACCAAGTGGTCCCGCGACAACAGAGCCCTTTCCACTTGGGCTTTCCCCCTCCATCCCACTCGTTTTGTGGAGCAAGAGGACTAGAGGGTGGGGACGAAGGGGATAGTTTTCCTGTAGGAAATTCCTGCCCAAGAAGCGTGCGACAGAGGAGGGTCACGGCTTGGTCCGAGTCCGATCTTGAAGCCCGAGGTCACTCGCGGGAGTAGCCCGAAGGCGCCAGCGCCGTACAGGGGCCACCTTAAGGTGCGCGCAGCCCAGGCCCCGCCCCGCGCCATCCCTGCCTCCCGCGCGCGCACAGCCCAGGCCCCGCCCCGCGCCGTCCCGGCCTCCCCCGCGCGCAGCCCAGGCCCCGCCCCGCGCCGTCCGGCCCTCCCGCGCGCGCAGCGCAGGCCCCGCCCCGCGCCGTCCCGGCCTCCCGCGCGCGCAGCCCAGGCCCCTCCCCGCGCCGTCCCGGCCTCCCCTGCGCGCAGCCCAGGCCCCGCCCCGCGCCGTCCCGGCCTCCCGCGCGCGCACAGCCCAGGCCCCGCCCCGCGCCGTCCCGGCCTCCCCCGCGCGCAGCCCAGGCCCCGCCCCGCGCCGTCCCGGCCTCCCCCGCGCGCCCGACGCGAGTTTCCCGGGGCAGGGCGGGGCGGCTGTCCGGTCGGTCTCGGGCCGGCGCCGCGGAGCTGGGCCCTTCCGGCGTCGTGAGGGCGCCATGGAGCCCCGGGCGGTTGCAGATGCCATGGAGACGGGGGAGGAGAACGTGATGATGGAGGCTCTGCGTTCCTACAACCGGGAGGTGAGCGCGAGCGGGCGGGGTCTGAAGCGTGAGCGCGCGTGACGGGCTGAGCGCGCAGGTGAGTGCGGCGGGCGCGGGGGTGCCGGGTGTGCGCGTTGCCCGGGGGACAGGTGCACGGGGGAACGGGTGCGCGGCGGGGGCACGGGTGCGCGGTGGGGAGAGCGAGGAAGGTGCGCGGGGGGACGGGTGCGGGGCGGGACAGGTGCGCGGGGGGACGGGGGCGCGGCGGGGGCGCTGCCCGGCTGGAGGCGGCCGCCGTGGGAGCCCGGCCCGCCCTGTGTGGCCGGTGCCCCGAGAGCGCTCCCGGCTTCCCTGCAGAACTCCCAGGTCTTCACTTTCGACGATGCTCAACAGGAGGACCGGAAGGTGGGTGTCAGCCGAGGGGTAGAGCGGCAGGGGCGGGTGGTCCCAGGAGGTGGGGCGTGGAGGGTGCTGAGGCCTGGGGCAGCCGCTTTCCCGTCTGCCCACAGAAGCTGGCGGAGCTACTCGTCTCCGCCCTGGAGCAGGGCTTGCCGCCCTCCCACCGCGCCACCTGGCTGCAGAGTATCCGCATCTTGTCCCGGGACCGCAGGTGCCTGGACCCGTTCACCAGCCGCCAGAGCCTGCAGGCCCTGGCCCGCCATGCTGGCATTCTCGCCTCCGAGGGGTCTGTCCCCGACCCCCCAGACGCGGCTATGGCCGTTGTGCTCGAGTCCCTCAAGTGCCTGTGCAACCTCGTGCTCAGCAGCCCCGCGGCACAGGAGCTGGCGGCCGAGGCCCGCCTGGTGGTGAGGCTCGCAGAGCGTGTGCGGCTTTACCGCGAGAGGAGCTTCCCGCACGACGTCCAGTTCTTTGACCTGCGGCTCCTTTTCCTGCTAACGGCCTTGCGCACGGATGTGCGCCAGCAGCTGTTTGAGGAGCTGCGGGGAGTTCGCCTGCTGACCGACACGCTGGAGCTGACGCTGGGGTCGGCCCCTGAAGACAGCACCCCTGAGCTGCTTCCCATGCAGGAGACTGAGCGTGCCATGGAGGTTCTCAAAGTGCTCTTCAACATCACCTTTGACCCCACCAAGAGGGAGGCGGAGGAGGTGAGGCCCGAATCCAGGGGTCCTGCGGCCTGTACCTGCTGAGTACCTTCAAGTTTCTGAGTGTCAGGTGTAGAGAGGACAGGGGAGGCCAAGGAGGGATCCTCTCCAAGGAAGAGCCTCAAAGGTTTCTGAGGGAGATGGGGGTCGTTTCGGGGTCTGGAAGCCCAGGAGCTGTAGAGTGTGTGTTTAGAGAAGCCGTAGAAGACATCCCACCAGGAAGGAGCTTGCAGGTGTGGTTTTGAAGCTCTTATGAAAACAACACTGGCTGTGGTCAGCCTCAGCACCCAACAGGAGGTGTGCAGTGGGAGAGATGCAGCGGGCAGAGCCACAGGTTCTGGAGGCTCTCAGCCCAGTGGCGGTGGTGGGGCGGGGTCGTAGGGTATGACCTGAGCTGGCAGCAGTTGCAGCTCCTGAGTGAGTGGGGTCACTCTGACTGGGACCCTTTCTTCTCTCTGGTCAGGAGGACATGGCCCTTTATCGGCAACTGGGGACCCTTTTGCGGCGCTGTGTGATGGTGGCTGCAGCTGGAGACCGGACCGAGGAGTTCCAGGGGTGAGGGGCCTGGGCTTGGGGTTGGCAGGAGCAGGGCTGGGGCTTGGGGTCTCTGTATTTGGCCATAACTGGCTGGGAAGCTTGCTCCAATGACTTGTTAGCGTTTCTCGGTTCTGAGTGTAGATCAGAACCACGCGGGAGCCTGGGCCGCATTCCCGGAGTCTGCTCCCGTTTGTCTCGTGGGATGGGGCCCAAGTGTTCCTAATAGACAGCCAGGGCTGAGGGCGAAGGCCATGCCAGCCTGGACCTTGATGCCAGGTTTGTTGGTCACTTGCCACCGTTCTCCATGAGCTGCTTCCCAGAGACGGCCTGAAGCACTGTGCCGGCCAGTGCAGAAAGAGCGAGGGTGTGTGGGGCATGCAAAGGTGTGCCCCCCACCCCACCCCTTGTGCTGTGAAGCAGGCACTGGGGACCTGGCCGGTGCTCCCCTCCGGCCCCCCAGACACTGTGGCCCAGCAGGGTGGGCACCTGGGAACGCACTTGCACCAGACATTGGCCTTGTCCATCCTCCCCGCCCTCACCTGGTCACCTGTCTCCAGCCACGCTGTCAATCTTCTGGGCAATCTGCCCCTCGAGTGTCTGGATGTCCTGCTCACCCCGGGGCTGCATGTGGGCTCTCTCGAGTTCATGGGCGCGAACATGGCCGTGATCCGTGTGCTCCTGGGCTTCCTGGAGAAGCGTCTGGACCAGGTAGGCAGGGGGCCTCGGGAGCCTGGCCTTTCCATGCCATTCACATCGCAGCTTCTGCACCACCGTGCTGGTGTGTGCAGATCTTCTGCTCCACCCATCCATCATCTACCCAGGCATGCAGCCAGACTGTCCCTGCAAAGCAGGGAAATTCTTCCCTTTTGAAGGCTTTCTTCTGGTGTCTGCGAGGATGCAAATGGCAAAACAGCCTGATTTCAGAGTCTCTCAAAGCATGCATATTTATATTTTAAATCTCTTGTGGGACTCCTCTTGGAGGGTCCTGGGAAGACCCCAGTCCTGGCTTGTGACCTCAGATACATAGACTCACTGTGCGCCGGCAGCCAGGCCTTTGGTGGGTCCTGCTTAGACGCGTCGTGCTCCTTGCTGCCCCTCCCCAGCTTTCCCCAGTATCCCTGGAACCCACAGGCGCCTCTGGGCAGTGCCTCCTCTGTTTCCTGCAGCCGCCCCGCAGAGAATCCAGGGATTGGTTGGGAGCTTGCCAGCACTAGCAGGTGGAATCGTGCAGCCAGCTACGGATGGGGAGGGTCACGGGGCAGCGTGACCAAGTCAGGGTGGGGCACACAGCACTGAGCCCGGTGGCTGTGGCCTCTGTCCTTGCGGCCATTGCTGCCAGTGTGGGGCCCGGGAGGTGACGGGAGGGCTGGGAGGAAAGGGGATTCCTGCTGTGTGTCAACTAAACGTAGCTGTGAGGGGGTCCTGGCCAAATGGAAGTGGAGAAACTCGTCCAGGGGCCAGAACGTCTCATGCAAACTGCTGCTTCCTATTTAGATAGAGTATTTAAGTGGTCGTTTAAAATTTCTTTTTCTTTTTAAACACGGTTTTTTTCTAGGAGGTACCGGGGATTGAACCCGGGACCTCATACATGAAGCAGGCATTTAACCACTGAGCTTCACCTGCCCTGCTAAAAGTAACTAGAAGACTAAAAAGAAGAGAAGGGGCAGGAATAGAGTTCATAAAAGGTTGGAAATCAGACGGGCCACGCAGAGCCCCGGCTCAGCAGAGCAGGGTCTGGCTGGCTCGAGAGGAGTCAGCACCTCCCTGGGCCACAGCCCCTCGCTTCAAGGTGCGCACCCACCGCCTGCCCTTGGCCCCTCTCCTCGCCAGCAGCAGCTGGGCTTCCCCCAGCCCCTGCCGCCAGGAGCGGGAGCAGTGGGGAGGGCAGGCCTGGGAGGGCTGGGTGGCCACCGGCTGACAGAGGCTCATCCGCAGACGCACAGGCTGAGGGAGGGCGTGGCGCCCGTGCTGAGTGTGCTGACAGAGTGTGCCCGAGTGCACCGGCCCGTCAGGAAGTTCCTGAAGGCCCAGGTACACGGTGGGTCAAAGCCAGCCCTCCTGGGGGAGGTGGGGTGAGGCCCTGGCACAGGAACCGAGGGACGGCCACCTTCCCAGGTGCTGCCCCCGCTGCGGGACGTGAAGACCCGGCCCGAGGTGGGC
>JAQZBX010012528.1:31076-41297 GCA_029593785.1 Cabassous unicinctus
CCCCCCCCCCCCAGTGCCCCGCTTCATCAAGTACACCGGCTTTGGGAATGCCGCCGGCCTGCTGGCTGCCCGGGGTCTCATGGCAGGGGGCCAGGCCAGGGGCCAGTATTCAGAGGACGAGGACACGGACACAGAGGAGTACAAGGAAGCCAAGGCCAGGTGTGTGTCCTCCCTCACAGGCTCGTGGGCCCTGCAGGGCTGGGTGCTGGGTGGTCAGGACAGCAAGATTGTCCGGAGTCAGGCATATCTTCCTAAGTGACATCTTTTCTCAGGTCAGAATGTGTCATTCTGAGAGCAAGGCTGAAGGGCCAGAGCCTGTCTAGGAGGGGGTTTCTTCCAGTAGTTGACACCCCCACCCCACTACACCCCACCCTTCAAAACAGTTTCTCACTAGGCCAGGCTTGCGCAGGAAGATTTGGGGCCTGTCCTGGGGGGCTCCTTAATGAGTTTCCCACACTCCTCCTCTCCTGGGAACCAGCATAAACCCAGTCACTGGGCGGATGGAAGAGAAGCCACCCAACCCCATGGAGGGCATGACGGAGGAGCAGAAGGAGCATGAGGCCATGAAGCTGGTGAACATGTTTGACAAGCTCTCCAGGTGTGTGGTGTGGGAAGAAGGCTGAGAACAGACCCAAGTCCTGCCTGTGAGCTCCAGGGAGGGAGCTCTTAGGACCCTGGCAAGGCCCGTTCCTGATATTTGAAACCCCTTGTCCTGGGGAATCCCAAGGAAGGGAACTGCGCTCTGATTTATTCTCTGTAGCAGCCCAAAGGAGGTCGGTATTGTGTCCATTTTACAGAAAATGGAGACAGACCCAGAGAAATTAGAGAGACTGCTTAAGCCTCAAATCCAGTAGCAAGCAGTTAGGTTTCAGGCTGACTCACATCAGGTTCCCCCCAGGCTTCCCCAGTAAAGGGGAAGACTGCCCTGCCCACCCCCACCCCAGCCGCCGCCTTCCTCCACAGGCACAGAGTCATCCAGCCCATGGGCATGAGTCCCCGGGGCCACCTCACGGCCCTGCAGGACGCTGTGTGTGAGACCATGGAGGAGCAGCTCTCCTCAGAGCCGGACTCAGACCCCGACTGAGGGCCGCAGCTCTGCCCTGCGGTCAGAACTGGTGGTGCTTCCAGACGTCCTTGGAGTCACGGCCTGGGAGCTCCAGCCCATGGGCCACATGGCCTCATCCCACTCCTTCCAGTTTGGAGACCCTTTCTCAAAGTTCTGGTCATGATTTGCCTCGGGTCCAGTTTCTCATCTCTAGGACTGCGAGGAGCCTATCCTACTATAAGGGAATTCAGCCTTGATCTCTACAAACAAAATAGTTTCTTTTACATGTGCCAAGAGGAGCCCATGAGAAAGGCAGACTAGGGGAGGCTGGGGCTGAGGGGCTGGGGAGTCAAGCTTGTCTGCGGCGGACGAGCTCCTGCAGCCATGTGTCCAGCCAAGTGCTGCATGTCGCAGGGGAAGAGCTCTGCACCTGCAGTCAGGATGTTTCTGCCCCCGGGTGTGTGGCCGGCCTCGTCCTGGCCAGCGGCCGCCGTCTCCTGCCTGGGTTCTCCCCTGTTGTGATAGTTGAATTTCTACTGTCCTACCAGCTTAAACCCTACATGTTTACGTGAAGGAATACACCCTGTTAAACCATAAATCAAGATTCTGTAGTGCACTGCAAATAGCCACAGAAACATCACCCCAAAATAAAGGCGTTTCAAGCAAAAGCTCGTGTGTGAATGTATCTGTAAGGCACCAAGAAAGGCACATTAAGTAGCACAGGAACTAGTTTCCTTTTTTTCAGAATTCCACTTTTCCTACATCACCCACATCTTGGTTAAGGGGTAACTCCGTGGGCCCCTCAACGCCTGTGGGTAAAACTCCTTTTCTCCCCAGGCCCCTGAGGAGCACCAGGTGACTCTTGGAGGAAACGTGCAGGTGCCCTGAGTCAAGCCCAGTGCTGAGGAGGAGGATGTGTGCGGGTGGGAGGGGGCCAGGGAGAGCCTCCTGAGGGGCCGTCCCAGCTGCACAGCAGCAGAAGGCACAGCATGGCCTGGGCAGGGGCCGGCCAAGGTCAAGAGCAACGCAGCCCGTGTTCCTTAGGAATTGTAGCAAAGGCCTGGAGAGCAGAGTGCGGCAACAAGGAGGCGGATTAGCAAGCTGCTGCAACGGTCCTCGGAGGAGAGGCTGGCATGAGAGGCCCTGGGGTGCAGGCAGCAGGCCCCAGTGGGTGTCAGGGAGGGGTGCTGGCTGCAAAGGGCCTGGGGTGGACACAGGGTCTCAGCCGCAGGGAGGAGGGTGCTGGCCTGTCTCCAGGGTGAATTCAGGTACTTCCCATAGGGGTGAAAACATCCACATAGACCCAAAGACCCCCAGACCCCCTCTCCACATTTAATGTTAACATTTGCATTCCTTTTCAAGAAGAAAATGAAAGGATGCCCAATTTTTACACTAAAATTTATTTCATGCCAGAAACGAGGAACATTGGCATGCTACAAGGCCTCAGTGGACCCCCAGGCCCAGGACTGCACCTGTGGAAGTGAGGCCAGGTGCTAAGCCCTGAGCCCCGGTGCTTCTGGCCCGGTGGAGATACTGGGCCTGCTCTGCAGACCGAGCCTAGGGCTTCACAGCCTGTTCAAGAGGGCTGCCCTCAGTAAGCTCCTCACGACACCGCAGGAGCTTCGGCAGAACGAAGAGTTAAAAGCTGCAGAAAGACTGGCAGCGCCTTTGCGTCCTTGGCTGGGCCAGCCCCGAGACGGTCCTGTGGCAGCCTCAGTCCAGCCACTTGTCCATTCTCTATTCCTTAGGTCACATGTCCTGCTTCAGCCAAATCTGCACATCTACCCAAGCTGTGTCTTCAGACACGGGGTCTCATCAGATATGGGATGTGGCTCTTGTATGTAAACCAGTTCTCGTGTGTGGGGCCACCACTGCCCCCTATGTGCCCCGTGCATCCAGCTGGAACACAGCAGAAAGACAGTGCAGTTCTCCGTCAACAGCCACGCAGGCCACAGGTCTCATGGGCCAGGGCCTGGGTGCAAACACCTGGCCACAGACCAGCAAAATATTCCTAAAACGGAAGTTTTTCTCTGCAAATGCTGCTGTTCCATGTTACAGTGGTCCTAGTGGGACTGGGGGAGGGGTGGCTAAATGGAGAGCCTCATTCTAGGGATTTTAAACACATCAAGACATAGATTCTCAATTGCTCAAAACATCCACTATTTGGAAAAGTGACAGAAATTCATTCTTCTATGTTTACTCTTGGACAGTGACTCCTTTTAAAATAAAATCATAAGGTACTTTACATAAATTTCTGTGAAATAAGAATATAGCACAGGTCAAATCCTAATTCCCAAAACGGGCAGTCAGAACTGGAAAGGCCGGCCAGGACAGCCTGGCCAAGAAGGTCCCCAGGCTCGCCTGGGAGCAGCCAGGAGGCACCTCACACTGCTCCTTTAGAGGGCAAAGCAGTGGTGCTGCCTGGGGCCCCTCTGCCTTCCTGGTCACGTGACCCAGAACATGGTTCTGGCATTTGGTGGTCTTTGTATTTAACGAGGCATCAGCCCCTCTCATCCCTAAGGGCCAAGCTCTGAAATAAAGGCTGGAACAGTGATGACGCCATCCAGCACGTGTGCCAGCAGCACATTCTACGTTTCAGCTTCCTGAATAAGCCTTGTATCAGCCAGAGGCTGAGGGGCTTTTTCTAGCAGAGGTGGGGAGGGTCCTGGGGAGGCAGGTGTCACACAGCTCTGGGCTTTACCTGTTTACTGCCACCTCCGATAGAATAACCCTCAATATCCAGTCCGGCATGATTCTCATGGTAAACTGCATTTTCTGTAACTTCACTTGTTTATAGTTCTTAAATCTTTTCTTAGCCAGAAAGGTCAAGGTTCTTTGGCTTTCTACCCTCAGAAGATTATAACAGATCAACAGCTCCCACAGACTCATTCCTTAAAAGCACCACAAGTGCAGAGGATTCAGCTTCTCAAAGCTCTTTACCTGCATCGTCTCGGAATCACACACCAGCCCTGGAAGTGTTTTATTTTAGGGACGACCCAGGATGCCAGGAACTGACCTCCCTCCACGATTAGCCTGTGACCTTGAAAGCCGTCATGTGGTGACGGTGTCCTCACCTCTAAAATGGTGGTGGTGATACCCAGGCAGAAGCCTGGGGAGGGTCCAGGTCAGTGTCTGAGACATGAGCAACATCCCACATGAGCCACCACTGTCACCCTCACGACCGGCCAAACGGGCCTCCCCAGGCGGCCAGACCGGAGCAGCGGACCACGGGCAGCGGCCTGCGGGCCAGCTCTGATTCTGTACCTTTTTGGTTTCCCGCTGAACAAGGTCCCGCATCTCTTCTGTCCAGCCAAGGAGCGTCACCAGCCTCGTCACGCTGTGAACCACATCCCCCAGCTGGGCCACGTCCTGCCTCCGAGGGCTTGATGCAAAGGACCCCACCAGGTCCCGGTTGATGAGCACGCGGGGCACTGAGCTGCGGACGGCGTCCGATAAGCTGGCAAAAGGCTCCACCTGGAGGAGCACCCAGGACACAGGGAGGCCCAGGGTCAGACCTCCCGGGCCCCAGCACACGCCACGCCAGAGGCTGGGGCTGGACACGGACCAAAGATCAAACCTCGGGAGGCCCGAGGACCGCGTCTCTCCCCCATGGTGAGCCGGGTCTCCCGCTCTGTCTGCTCCCACTTTGCGTAAGACCGTGGGTCCCACCCCCTTCGGAGGCTCACCTGGGCTCACTTCCTTCTTGCCCGCCTCCTCGTGGCAATTATGCACAAGCTCCATGTCTCCCACAAACACATTTCGTTCTTACTGTCACCCCCACACGCACCCTGCTTTATTCCTCGGCACACACTGGTATAAGCAACACTCTCCTACTGGGTCCTGCTCGTTCCCCCAGCCATGCCGGCACACGGAGGAACCACGACCTGCCGTGCAGCCCGGCTCCCACAGAGCTTCCCCTCCCACGTCCCCAAGAGGCCTGGCCCCGGGCCAGCCGGCTGCTTCCTCCTGCTCAGGGATGAAACTTCCTTGATCAAGACTAACAACATAAAAAAATGGAGTAATGAATAAATGGATCGAGACTGGCTCATTATCAGAAAGAAAAGTACTCAATTCCTGCCTTTCATTTTAAAAATTCAAATAAATTAAACCTTTAAATGCAAACAAAACAGTTCTTGAAGAAAATTTAGAAAAGGACGTTTCAGACACAACAAATGAAGTTAGAAAAGACAGGAAAATAATTATGATAGATTTCATTACCTACTATACGCTGGTATGTAGAAAAATAAAAATAAGCCTCTCACCACCATAAATATTTTCAACATGTGCCAAATAGTTAATACTGCTCATTTACAAACAGCTTTCAAGTGACCAAGTGAACAAAAAGATAAAACCCAATGAAAAATGGGCATAAGATACAAATATGCAATTCAAAGAACTGTAAGTGGCTAATAAACATTTGAAAAGATGCACCTCTTCATTACAGTAATGTAAAATCGTATACATCTTTTAACCACTCAGATTGGCAAAAACTTAAAAGCCAGACGCTATCTGGTGTTGGTGAGGCGGTGAAACGACCGCTCCCACGCTACCAGAGGGAGGGCAACTGGCGTCTCCCCGGAGAGCAAGTTCTCAACATTTATCTATAACAGAGTGCAAAATGTGTACACACAGATGTTCACCACATTATTTCTTAATATAAATTATACTGCATAATTTTTTGTATTATAATAATACTGTATTATTTTTATAGCCCATCAATAGGAAACTGCTTCATAAATTTTGGTGTAGGTCCACAATCCTGTATGCTAAAACTCTTGGGGCTGGTGGTGCTTCAGAGTTCAATATATTTCAGGTTTTAGAAAGGACAATATACCATATACACTGCCGCTCTCCTGAGATCTGGATTAGTACTGCACAATCAAACTGTGAATATATCTTCCACAAAACGTGGAATAAATAAAGTCCATAAATCATTCAGTTAAAATTGGTGCTACACATACAAAAAAGGACCCAGAGGAGCCCACGTGGCTCTGTGGTTGAGTGCCAGCTTCCCACACACGAGGTCCGGGTTCAATCCCTGGTCCCAGTACCCCCCAAAAAAAGCATCCCACCGCTAAAGCTTCTCAGAGTTTGGACTGCCAAACACAACAACAAAGAGGCAGGTCTGTCTGTGTGCACTCAGGATGTACTTGAAGGAGAAAACAGCAAAACTGCAGAATGGAGCACAGTGTAAATACCAATTTCTGCCTAAAAAGACAGCATGTTGAGTGGGAAGACGGAGGAGTGAGAAGCGCTAGGAACTGGTCTCTGCAGGGACTGTACTCTTTTGAAGCTCTGGCATCTAGTTAGTAGAACATTGTGCAGCATCCAGGAAAAAGCTGGACGAAGAGGCCGGTAAATTGTGGTGAACACCAGTGATTTGTAATTACTTTCTTTCCTTTCATGGAAACAGGCAAATGTGTAAAATAACATTTTATACATATTTTAATGGACATACAATATATGAAAATGTAATCTGAGACAATAATATAAAAGGGGTGTGACAGATACATAGAAATAGAGAGTTCATATACTACTTAAACTAGGTTGGTACTAGTTGAACTAGGCTATTATTAGTTTAAGATGTTAATTGTAATTACAAAGGTAAACACTATAAAAATGAAAAATATAGATAAAAGGAAAGAATAAGGGAACCAAAGTGATACACTACCAAATAGTGACTAAATATTAAAAAAAGGCAGCAATGGAGTAATTGAGGAACAAAAACATACAAGACATAACAGAAAACAAATAGCTAAATGGCAGAAGTAAATCCTTTTCAGTTATTACCTTAAATGTCAATAGTTTAAACTCTCCTATTAAAAGGCAGAGACTGGTATACTGGATGAAAAAGCATGATGTGTCTACAACAGATTCACCTGAGATACAAAGACACAAAGAGGTTGAAAGTAAAAGGGTGGAAAAAATATTCCATGCAAACAGTAATCGAAAGAGTTGGAGGGAAGGAGATATAGCTCAAGCAATTGGGCACCTGCCTACCACATGGGAGGTCCCCGGGTTCGGTTCCTGGTGCCTCTTAAAGATGACAAGCAAGACAGCGAGCTGACATGATGGGCTGGCATGGCAAGCTGATGCAACAAGATGATGCAACAAGATGATGCAACAAGGTGACGCAACGAAGAGACACAACAAGGAAACACGAGACACACAACAAGCAGGGAGTGGTGGTGGCTCAAGCGATTGGGCGCCTCCCTCCCATATGGGATGGTACCGGGTTCAGTTCCTGGTGCTTCCTAAAGAGAAGATGAGCACACAACACACAGACACAGAGAGGAGACAGTGAGCGCAAACAATGGGGGCGGGGAATAAATACATAAAATAAATCTTAAAAAAAAAAAAAAAGCATATTACTTAAAAAAAACAAAAGAGCTGGAGTGGCTAAATTGTTGTCAGACAAAACAGATTAAGTGAAAAGAGATCACCAGGGACAAGGAAGGACATTACATATTGATAAAAGGTTCAATCCAATAAAAAGAGACAATGACTATAAGCATATATACAACCCACAGCAAAGCCCCAAATATACGAAGCGGAAACTGACATAACTGAAGAGAAAAACAAATAGTTCTGCAACAGTACCTGGAGACGTCAATACACCACTTTCAGTAACAGAACATCTAGCAGAAGATCAGTAAAGAGATGGAGGACTTGAGTGATACTATTAGCCAGTTAGACCTCATGGACACACACGCACACATACACTCACACACACATACACACGCACACGCACGCACGCAGCACACATGCGCACACACATACACGCGCGCACACCCACGCGCGCGCACGCACGCGTGCACACACACACGCGCACGCACACACGCACTCACACACTCCATCCCACCACAGCGGAACGCACGCGCTTCTCGAGTGCACGTGAGCCGTCCTGCTTTCCTGCAGTGACTCCCACTTGGTGAGGGTGTATAATTCTTTCATGTAATTTTATGGAACATTTTCCAGGATATACATGTTAAGTCACAAATCAAATCTTAATACATTTAAAAATACTGAAATCATACAAAGTATCTTCTGGGACCACAATGGAATAAAGCTAGGAATCACTAACAGACAGAACACGGGAAAATATTACAAATTTGTGGAAATTAAATAACATGCTATTTAAAATCCAATGGGCCAAAGAAGAAATCACAAGGGAAATTCGTAAATATCTTGAGACTAACAAAAATGAAAACACAACATATGAAAACTTACGGGATGAAGCAAAGGCAGTGCTCAGAGGGAAATTCCTTGCTATGAACGCCTACATTAAAAAAAGAACACAAGTCAATAACCTAACTTCACACCAACAGAAACTAGAACAAGAAGAGCTAACTAAACCCAAAGTTAGTAGAAGGAAGGAAACAGTAAAGACTTGAACAGAGAAAACTGAAGATAAAGAATAGAAAAACAGAATCAACAAAACCAAATATAAGGTGTGGGTTTTTTTGTAAAGATCAAATAAATTGACACACCTTTAGCCAGACCAACAAAGAAAAAGAGACAGAGGACACAAATAATTAAAATCAGGAATAAACACAGGGACATTACAACTGACCTTACAGAAATAAAAAAGTTTATAAGAGTACTATGAACAATTACATGCCAAAAAATAAGAACACTTAGATGAAATGGACAAATTCTTAGAAACATACAACTCGCCTAATCTAATGCAAGAAGAAACAGAAAGTCTCAACAGAACCATAACAAGGAGATTGAATCAGTCATCAAAAACCTACCAACAAAGAAAAGTCCAGGACCAGATGGCTTCACTGCTCAATTCTACCCAATATTTAACACCAATCCTTCTCAAACTCTTCCAAAAATAGGAGAGGACAGTTACTAACTCACTCACTCTAGGATGCCAGTATTACCCTGATACTAGAGTCAGATAAAGACAGTCTAAGAACAGAAAATTACAAACTAATATCCTTTATGAATACAGATGGAAAAATCCTTAACAAAATACTAGCAAACCAAGTCCACTGTATATAAATGGATTATACATGATAACCAAGTGGGATTTACTCCAGGAATGCAAGGATGGTTCAACATAAGAATATCAATGTAATACACAACATTAATATAACGAAGCTTTAAAAAAAAAAAAACACATAATCATCTCAATGCAGAAAAGGCATGTGACAAAATCCAACATTATTTTGTGGAACTTTCTCAACATGATAAAGGGAATTTATATGAAAACACATAGCAAATGCCATACGCATTGGTGGAATACTGAAAGCTTTCCTCCTTAGATCAGGAACAAGACAAGGATGCCTGTTGTCACCACTGTTATTAAACACTGTGCTGGAAGTTCTAGCCAGAGCAATTAGGTAAGAGAAAGAAATAAAATGCATCCAAATTGGAAAGGAAAAACATCAAACCATGCCTAATCACAGATGACATGTAATCACAGATGACATGGTCCTATAAATAGAAAATCCCAAAGAATCCACAAGAAAGCTACTGGAACCAAATGAATTCAGTAAAGTTGTAAGATGCAAAATAAACATGCAAAAGTCAACTGGGTTTCTGTACACCAGGAATGAACAATCTGAAAAGGAATTCAAGAAAACAATTCCATTTACAATAACATAAAAGAATGAAATACCTAAAAATAAATTTAATCAAGGAGATGAAAGACATGTACACCAAAAATGACAAAACATTGCTGAATTAAATTAAAGAAGACCTAAATAAATGAAAAGACATCTGGCGTTTATGGACCAGAAGACTTAAATATTTTCAGGACCTTGTAAGAGGCAATGGATTTTTAGATTTTACACCAAAACCACAAGCAACAAAAGAAAAAATAAATAAAATGGATTTCATCGAAATTATAAATTTTTGTGCATCAAAAGGACATTGGGGGGAGCAGATGTAGCTCAAGCAGTTGAGTGCCTGCTTCCCACATATGAGGTCCCAGATTTGATCCCTGGTACCTCCTAAAAACAAAACAAACAGCAAACAAACAAAAACCAACTGGGCAAGCCAATGAAGCTCAGTGGTTGAGTACTGGCTTCCCACACAAGGTCCCGGGCTCAATCTCCAGCCCAGGTACCTAAAATAAAAAACAAAAAACAAACAAACAAACAAAAAGGACATTATGGGGAGTGGGTGTAGCTCAGTGGTTGAGCACCTGCTTCCCACGTACAAGG